>BMAW01078271.1:11249-110249 GCA_019974015.1 Nephila pilipes | reverse complement strand
TGATACACATGTATATTGTTTTCCCACAAAATTTATCACTTTATTAAAATTAGTTAAAATCAGTTTTGAGACAAAAGTTTCCAAAACTTATGAAAATTTGCATTCAAAGTGGCTAAAAATTCATCAATCAATGGTTAAAAATGAAATAATGAGAAATTTAAAGGATGCACATAAAAAGATGGGAAATACGAACAAATAGAAAGATAAAATCTAAGATAATGAATTACAATTTTTAAATCTGCAACTGTTTTAAACTGTGTCAAGGGTAATATAGATTAAATGGCTAACTATCTCCATACGGTAAAACCTGATAGACAAAATTAGTTATAGAATCAAAATAAAATCTAATGATAAACAGCACCAGCGTCACATTAAAATGAAACTACAGAAAGAAACGATCGACAAATACGCAGCATTAAAGGAAGAGTAATTCTGAAAATGATTGAGCATTTAAGGCATTTATAGACAAGACGAGAAACAATACCGAACTCATCAAAAAAGAAAAGTGTGAGTAATGGAATTTATCTGAAGCAGCTTGGGAGTCTCGAGTTCTGAGAAGTACAAGTGTATGCCTTGAATAATGAAGAAATGCTTACCAAAGTGCGTCGAATGTGATGAGAGACTGTCCATATGGGATCAGTATGCGGATAGATCAACTGAAACGGCATGTAGACTCTACCTCCCATGGCTAACGCCCGAGAGGAAAGAACATTGTGCATACTTTGCAAAACCGTACGGCCCGTCATGGACCATCATGTAAAACGAGCAATATTTCCACGCTCATTCCGCATTCTTGGAGCGATCATTTGCGGCACCTCGATTTCCAAGCACGCGGAGCCACTTCCACTCAGTTCTGACAATGAGATAGAGAGAATGCGGCCTATAAGCAACTGACGAAATCTGCAAGAGAGGAAGCCGCACTTCTTTCATGCAGTCTCTGGTTCGTGTGCGTGTATTCTGGACTGGTTTGAGCTACGATCAGAGGTTTCAGAGAAGATGAATCTGTCGAACCTGAGACTTCGATACTGGCAGTAGGAAGGCCCGCATCTCGTGTGTCAGGCTCTGGGGTACATTGTCATCGACATGCACACTTGGGTCTGAGTCGATCAACCTGTAATGAACTGAAGAAGTACATTCTGAATTTTAACGCCTAGATCGAGCCCTCTCGCGCTCCTGTCCACAACGCCATCTCGATTGAAGATAATGTGAAGCCACAGAGCCATGAGCTCGCTGTGACCTTCGATACAATGTGACACGGATTGATTGTAACATATGGCCAGCACGGTTCCTGATTTCTCATTCATAACACCTGGTCATCGGTTGAGAATGGCTCCTCTTTAGCTAATACGGTAGATGAAGTGTGGCATAGACTTGAAGGAACATGGAATGAGTTACCCGTTTCTGCCATCCAAGCCTAGTTCGATTCCATGCTTAACCGGGTAAGGACCGTTTTAGCTTTCAGGAGTGACAGCTGTTTCTACTAATTTCGCACCCCTGTAAACATTATTTTGTCTTAATGCCATACTTTTTACGTACAATTAATATCTTTTTTGTTATTTCTGTCCTTCGTGGTGCTGCAATTTTAATGTCTAGTGTATATATATACACACAAGCACCGCACACACACACACACACACACATATATATATATATATATATATATGTAACTTTATTAAACTTTATTACTTTGAGTTTAAAGAAATATTATTTATTTTCAATACATATATATAAATTTTTAGTGATTTATTTTATGACGTTAAATTATATATCACAAAAAGTTATACATCTGTTCAATCTATCCAAGCATATGAATAAATATAAATGTAATAGATGAAAAATGTTAATATTGGATGTCAAGTGTTAAATCTTACGATCGTTGTAAGTGGACTTAAAACGCAGTTGAGTAACGGGTAGCGTAAGTTGAGATTATTTAAACGTATTAACCCTTTTGTTATAAAAAAATGGTTTATGTTTTTAAAACGTTTTCACTGTTGATATTATCATTATCTTCTTTTTATTTCAGCCCCCGCAGGATGGGTGCAATTGCTGCTTCAAGAAGAAAATTTACTTATTGTTGCTGGAATTTCCGGAGGCATAGGGGTTCTTCTCATTATCCTTCTCACAACGGCAGTTGCAATCGTTTTACGACGTCGAATGAAAGGTAAAAGTTTCAAATACTTCTTCATTTATATTGTTTTAACTCAATCTGGATTTTACATTTCATGCAGTGCATCTGAAAGATATCCTGAAATGAACGAAAATTTTCCATAAAAATGTTTACATAAAAAGAAAAAAAAAGTTAATTCAATATATAAAAACTTTGATATAGTATATTCATTTATATACCCTCTTTCATCGAAGTTTTGTTCATTTATAAAACCATTATACAAAGTTATAACTAAAAAGTAAACCAAAACAAAAACAAAAAAAATTCCATGTTTGAGTAAAGTACTAAAAGAAATTGAAAATTTTCGAAACTATTTAGTATAGGTTTGAAAACCTATAAATTAAATAATAAAAATTTTCTTGTATTAAAGTTGATACTTAAAGTTTTCCTGATGTGTTTATAAAATGTAGCAAATATTAAGGAAAAACGATGCAGATGGATGAAACTAAAATAATCATGAGTACAACATTAAAATGATTACGATTTTATGATTGTGAATGGAGCATTACACGCTTAAAATCATGTGAAATATGCATTTTTTCTAACTGACATTGTCACTATGTGAACACCAAAGTTGTCCACTGTGCCAGGTCTTTTTATATTCGTCTACAGATATTCATTTAGCTCCTGTTCATTCTCTCCTGTCGAGATTCTTTTAAATGAGCAAGCCAAATATTCATTATGCTATTTTTTGCATTAAATATTTCATAATATCTTAACTTTCATGAAAATAAGAGGTAAATGTGTCTCAGAAATAAAATTTATTTTTAAACAGACGATTTATAATTAATTATAATATGCTGACAGTCCTTGATATAATTGGAATAGGTTGTGTTTAAACTTTTCTATCTGATAGAATCATCATTCGAATGCATTCTCTTTTCTTTCAACCAAGGATTGCTAAAATTTAGATAAATATGCTTTACCACCTCAATCACACCTAAATTTAGTATTCTGATAATAATTACTTCGTCGTTTCTGACTTACAAAATTATCAGGTTTTTGTTATACTTTATTGAAATTATATTTACTTTTTATAAAATTATTTTCGATAACTTCATAAACTTTAAGATTTTCTCAAAATTCACGTAATTATTTGCAACCATACGAAGGAAATTTATTTTCATGTTTATCATTGATAACTCTCATAATATATTGCATTAATACGACATCTTATCGATTAGACCCATTCAGGATAAGTATGTTGCGTTGCAATACATCTTAGCTCAAAATTACGAGGGCCAGCACGAAAAACTTTCATATTACTTCTAAGAGGTTGTTATTAAATTCATCAATCATTTCCTTCACAGTTAATTCTTGTAAGAAGGATTACTTTTTTTACTGCATTACTTAAAGCTATCAAACGGTAATATATTTTTTAAAAAAATTCTTTGATCCTATATGAAAATACTCAAAAGCAATCAGAATATCCGAATTCTGCAATGATAGTGTTATGTTATATATGATACGTGTATGTTTTAACCCTAAAAATTAGTGATTGCTTTCATACAGCGAGAAAAGTCTTATTTTGAATCTCAATTTTAGTTAACAATGATTTTAAAAATTACTTCACAATTAAATTTATTTTAGCAATATTAAGTGCACATGACAGTATTTGTATATTTTCATTTTTTTACGTAACAATAAATTATTTTTTTCATTAGACATATTTTTATTTCTGTATAAATGAATATTTCTGATAAGTATTTTTGATTAACTTATTTTTCCCCACTTTATGCAGTTTTACATATTTTTATATCTATTTCAGCTAATAGCAAAGAAGCTTTGCAAGAACGGCATCAGTAAGTTTTATTTTAATTTTTCAGTTAATTTTTTTTTTATTATTCGTAAAAGTATGAATATGTTTACCAAAATTAAATACACATTCCCGGTTGTGTATTATTGGAATTTTCATAAGGATTTTTATAAAATTATTTTTCTTTATTTCGAAATTAAAATAATATGTGTTTTTTAATTAATATACATATTTCCAATTATGACATCTAAGAATTTAATAGAAAATAAGACACATTACAATTCATTTCATATTTTGTTATATATTATTAATTATACTACTATTTATTTTCAAAACAATGCGAAGTAAATATAGTAAATAATAAATGTCTGGTATAATTTTTTTGTAAGTACAAAGCTTTCACTAGAATTGTTTTAAAAATATTTCTATTCATATATTTAATCAAATGTAAATCTAGAATGTATCTCAATAGTCAAATAAAAATTAGAGCATAGGATTTGTTTTAATTTAACATATTTTGTTCTATATATTACCAGGGTAAAAATATTTTTAATAATGTTCCATGCAGAATTAATGGGTTGGAAAGACAGTATCTTTATCAATTCTTACACAAACATAATATGTGTATTTTCAAAAACTGTTTACTTATTACAATTTTAATATTTCATTTTAGATATTGTGACTTCCACAAGCAATTTTATTTTTTTCTTTAAACTAAATGAATTATTTTAAAGTTTAAAAGTTGATACGAATTAATAATTGTAGTTAAAAATTACATCTATTGAGAAAAAGTTCAAGAAAGGTTAAAAATTGTGACATTATATTGTTGAGCAAATCAATATATTTTTGTGAAATTTTTGCAATGGTATCATTTATGAAAATTCAACCAAATTTGAAGTTAGCATTTTTATTCGCAAATAATTCAACATAATTAATGAAATGTGCTCCTCTAACCCATTTCTGCATATTTACATAAGATTTTAGTTAAAAATATAAGACTTCATTATAAAACTTATTTTCGTCATTGTGTTAAGCACAAATTAAAGAAATACTTCTCGAGTGTCATGAAAAAAACAGGCCATTACATTAGCCTTGTTTGTAACATGCTCACAAGTTTTATTCTATGAATTTCTTAATTAAAAGACTATTTTATTTGATAGCTAAGGTTCACTAATTTTAGCAATTAATGATTTTGTAAGCATATGTGTGCAAATATGTACACAAGATTTAACATGAAAGTATACATGCTTATCATACAGAATTGCGCTCGCAAATATTTAGGTACAGTTATGTTTAGTTTTATAAGAATAAAATATATTATAATGCATAAAATACTATGCATCTTTTTATGGGCATGAAATTATTAGGCATCTGTTTATGCGCATAAAAATATTACACACATTTTATGGGCAAAAAAAAGTATTATATAATATAAAGATATAATACTTTCTTCGTCTTTATGTGTGTATCTTAATGTAGTCAAAATTATTATGCATATATTTATGTACCTGAAAGTATTATGTAGGCATTATGAAAAAAAAAATGTATGTTTCGTTTTCAATGTAGTCCTGAAAATGGAGACAGGGCGGCTGATTGTACTCCTATCGGAGCTTCCCCTTTGCTCTCAGGACATAGACAGGATGACAGCCCATTGTTAAGAAAGAAATTTCCCGGTAAGTAATGCATCATGGAAAAAGGAGAAAATTTAATTGAAAAGAGTTTTTTTTTTTTTAGAATCCACGAACTTAATTAATTTTCTTGAAAAATACAATTATATCGGTTCAACTTCTAATATTTGCTTTAACACTGTATCTTTAAAATGATAAGATATATAATGGTACCTAACTAAAGATGTTCAGACTGTATTATAAATATCAGTCTCTTCTTCTACAAATTTTTACTAAGAGGGATCTCATGACCCTTAAACTTAAGAGTCATCGATGTTTTAAAAAACATATATGTCAGAGCCCCAACTTTTCTGAGCATTTTGGTGCCCGAAATGTAAGGATGCTAACAAAATGTGTAGATTTATCAAGAAAACACTAAACCATGTTTAACTATTAGTTTTTTTTTATTTTTAAACTTCATTTTTCTCAAAACAAACAATTTCAGCCTATTCGTAGTAATTTCTTAGAAATTATTAATCGTATTAATATGAAATTTCACACACACTTTCAAAGCGAGTTTTTTATGATTTATTCTTCAATTTTTAGACAAATTATTAATAGAACTTTTATATAAACTTTAGCTTGATATTTTCTTTAAAATTTTAAAATTATCTATGTAATTGTATTAAAAGAGTATTATTTCTAACTTTTTCTAAAAAAGTGTGCATAACTTCAAAACTTAACTTTTCTTTATTAAATAAGTCTATATACTTTCATTAATTTTAATCAATGTTGTACTTCAGAAGTTTGTATTCAGGAATATATTTCTTACGCAAATTATAGTAACTTGTGTAAATATTGATCAGTGTTGTACTTGAGAATCCTGCTCTCAGTGTTATATTGATTTTTATAATTTTAAAAATTATCTATTTTGAGTTAATAAATTTTAAAGATTTCTTGAAAAGTACATGGAAATATGAGAATTAATGCAAATATGTATGAATATTCTGTGGTAAAAGTGCCAGGTTTCTGCTTTATTCATTGAAAAATTAAACTGATTTAAATAAATATTTTTTTCCCATTAATTGTTAAGAACCAAAGACTCCTTAAATTTAAGGAAAGAACTGTGATCAAAGGCAAATTCATTTTAAGAAACGAATGCCATAAAATTTGGTATTACATAAGCGATTCAAGGAGCATCCGTATTAGGAATGGGAACAAGGGTATTAGGAATAGAAAGTCGGAACGAGGGTGTACCTCATTGAAGTATTTTCTTCTTACATGTTCATGAATATGACGACTTGTACGTTCCCTAAAATAGTCGTCAATATTGTTCCAGCCTATGAGAGTATTCGGTCTTTTAAGAGTAGATTCACCTGAAGCAACCAATCGCTTTGATATTATTTTGGTGTCATTAAATTTGATCATGATTCTTCATTAATTTGGTAATTAATGAAGAATCATGATCTCATCCTGATGACAACTCAACGAGGCAGCAATGAGTTTTTTAATTGGCAGCAAATGAATGCCAAATCAAAACTAGCCTGCTGAACAATGTTTCATTAGTTTTGTTGCCGTTTAACGGATGGCAGCATACCACAATGATAGCCCTAACTTCTTAGTAACGCCATCTGTCTTCAAAACAGGTTCTTTTAACCCCCCTCGTATGCCTTTCTAATTATTGAAAGAATTTTAAAGAAAAATCCATTGTCAATAAAATGGAGAAAAGATTGATGCACAAATATTTTGTCACGAAGCTTACAAGCACCGATAGGACCATGGTATGACACTCATTTACAGATTAAGAGTTCCCGGTTTCTCAAAGCTTTATAAATTTTGTTAAACTATTCTCTGTTTTCGTTATCGTTTCTAAGACCTTCTAAAATATTTTTATGAGTAGAGAGCAGTGCTGTAGAATATTCCATCGTAATATATTAATACAAGTATTCTTAGTCTAGGAGAATTATCAGCCAAGTGTAGCTGTTCTCAGTTTGTTAATAAACCATATTAATCGGATATATGTTGTCTTCAATTCAATTTGATAAAATATTTGCTCGACAATAATTTAGAAGTATATTCTTAGAAGTGATGGGTTTCCCGTGTCATTTTACGGAATAATTTATAATAATCGAATAATATCTGGATTACACAAAATAGAAGTAGCTAAATTGAAATGAAAGTGTATTAGAATTAAGCTTATTTTACTCTTTTTTTAGTTTTGTAGAAGTACCTAAGCTTTGCCCATAGCATATGACATTATTTTGTCTGCGTCTTTATTTCTTCTTCGTTACAACTCTCTCTCACGTCACGTGAACATATTTAGTGGAAACGCCAACAATACCAATTATCCTGACAACTGAACATTGGAGAAATTGAATTTACAATACGAACGGGAAGTCGAAAGAGCTCATATAATATTGAATTTCACGTTAATCTCGTAAGACAACTGCAGAAAACAGTATTGTTTCTACTCTTTAGTCAATTAGTACTTAAGCATTGCAAAACAAAGAATTCAAAAGATAAAGGAAATTATTTATATCAGATTGTGGAATAAATGACAGTTCATTAAAAAAAAACCCATCTGATTTTTGAAAACTTCGGGAAACAAAAATAGTAAAATGATGTAGAGAGAAAAACAATAATATTGAAAAGAAATAGAACTATGAAAAGTGGAGAAAGGAAGAAATAAATTGCAGCCTAAAAAAAGCAAAAAACAAATACTCATTAAAAAAAAGGAAGAAAATAAGCCTTTGCTAAAGAAATGAAGAATAGTTATTATAGTTAAAGAAAGAAATTTTAATCTAAAATCCCTTAAGTACCATTTAAAATAGTTAAAGTGCTTTGGATCAATAACAAAGTGTGTTTAACCTGTTATTTAGAAATGCTTACTTTAAAAGCAAACTTTTAAAACTATTCGCGTTACTTAAATATTTTGACGACTTCAAACAATAATTGCAGTAACTTCGGTTACGGATTGTGGGAAAACTTCAGAGGAGTTAAATGGAATAAAACTAAACGTACAATTAATGTTTATTTAAAGAAGATTAAAATAAATAGTTTTTAAAAGTTAGATAATAGACTACGATTGAAGATTACTACTCATTATTAAGAAATATTTTCCGCTAACTGAATTACAGTACTTTGGGAAACGAAACTTTCACAAAAAAAAATTTATTTGACTGTATAGGAATTTTTGAAACGTCTACTTGTTAGATTTACAAGCAAAATTACTCATTTCTTTAAAGGAAGTAATGACTATGTAGAATTTATTTAAAAAAATATTCTAGAAGTATTAAATTATCCGATTCATTATATAACCTCACAGAATGTTTTGCTAAATTGTAGAGACAAAAATACACATTAAATTGAATCTTGTAATTATATTTCTTAAGTATTAGTTTTGTATATGATTTGGGCGCATATCTAACGGAAAAAATTCTGTATAGTTATTAAGCCGGATATTGATACTGATGAGTGCTTAACAGAAATTAAAAAAGAATTAAGTAGCCTTTTGTTACAGTATTAGGCTTGCAACTAGCAAATAGCAGGTTCGGATCTCATATTTTGCAAAAAGATTTACGTTTTCTACTAGATGGCGTGTTCCCTAACCACGTGACTTGTTAGTGTTGATTATGATTAGATATAAATAAGATATCAACCGCTGTTATATATATCGTTCAGACATAAAATGGAGAAATGATTGATTCTATTTGAAAGAACATGTATCCTAAATTTATATATGTTCTGTAAATTCATTTTAATATCATTTGTGGCTTATTTATTGAGTTAATGTCCATAATAATTAGAGAATTTTAGAATAAACCTAAAGGATAAGAGTAACAGATAAGCATAACGTTTCATGGGGGGGGGACAGTATTTTCAGCTAATTTGTTTAGGTATTTTTAAAGTTTGTCGTGTTTCAGGGATGATGTTCATTGAATGTGTTAAGCTCAAAATCCTTATGATGAAATGAGAAATAGCTCTAAAGAAAGGGATGCCGGTTCATGTGTTGACCTTGTCCTCTAAATGTGGCTCGGAACAATGAATTGTATTGTGTATTATAAGTAGAGATTCTTCATAGAGTTTAGTAGAAATATGCAACCAAAACTTTGAAAATATTTTTAAAATAATTCGAAATAAAAACCAACGTTTTTAAAAACAACATTTTTATGTGGTGGCAAAGTTTATTAAAAAAATTATTAAAATATTAGTTAAAACTTGTCGCAAACGTGTAAATATTGCATTGTTAGGCGAGTACGAACGATTCCCAAAATTTCAAAGCTCTAGCTTGATGGGAAATTGGTTAACTTAACGATCGAAAATTTGATGACACACACACACACACACACACCAAGAGAAATTCAGAAAAACGTTGTAATAAAAATCCCTCTACATTTCAATATTTCATCACTATAAAAATTAAATATTCCAAAATTTAAAAAAGAATTGATTTACTTTAAATGTTTTTTTTAAATATTGGTTTTTTTTTCGCTTTTCTCCAATTGAATAAAATGTTGGATGAGTTAATACTTCTATTTTTTATTAAATTAGCTTAACTTCGATTTGGTTATGATTTATTAGTGCTTATTTTTTATTCTCAAATGAAAAATAGGAATATAGAGTTACTTATATATTACTTAAAATCATATAAATTATCAAAGATTTGCATCGCGACCAAGTACGTTGCTGTTGTCAGGTCCACAGTATCAGTTATATAGAACCAATAGATAAATATAGATGGATAGAGATATTTATCAACAAAATTCACAGAGGCTTTTAAGAGGCTTGAAAATAAATATAAATACTAGCATAATATATTAAACAAGAGACGCTAATAATAGTTTACAAAGTTACTCAAGTTTCTCAAGATTAGTAAACAAGTACACATAATGAATATTGACTGTTTTGAAATTTCTAATATTGACCAAAGTATTAGCAAGGAAAGAATAAAAATTCATCGTAAGTTGATACTGCCCAGATGTTGTAAATAAACCCTAACTACGCTGCGTAATTAAATTAAGAATTTTTATTAATTTTTTTTTTGACTGTCTGGGATGGTTTCTTTTAGTCATTTGCTTAATAGGGTAGTTTATCTTCATTTTTTATTAATTTTAATACAATTATGTTCTATTTATAAGTAATATTTAATTTATTTAAAATATTATTAAAATTTAGTATATTTCTGTCATTGTAATTCCTTGGCAAGTCATAATGCATTACTAAGAGAAAGGTATCTGCTTAAATTCATTTTTGGGTCGTTTTTTTTTACCAAAAAAAGTGTACATTTACTCATCAACTGTAAATTACTTCATGTCATTCCTTGTAAGAATAAAGAGTTATTTCCAACAGTAAATTTTAAAATCAATATTAAAAAGCGTTTAGAAACCACACACACAATATATATTTTGTTTCTTTCATTTCTGCAATTTATATTGCTTACAAATATCATAAAAGTTTTAATACATACAGTTGTCTTTAGTTCCGTTATGAAAAATATGATCCTGATAAAATAGTTCTAAAATCATTAGTTAAAAAATTAGAGTCAAGGGGAAAAATTTATTTTGAAATTTTTTATCTGCATATATAATTTCCCATGTTGCTTCAAAATGTTACTTTTAACAAAAAGAGGTAAGTTGGCCAAAAGAAAAAAACTGTAAATCTCTCCAGACTTCTAAATTTTATAAGTAGGTAAAAATGCATCAATTATATATTTATAAGCTTATTTCTTTCGTTAAAAATATTTGTAACAAATTAGATGTAGTGATTTTTTTCCTTTAGCATATTTAAGTGAACATTTTGAACTATATTAATATCATTAACTAATATCATTAAATTAACGTGGCCGCGGTAGCCTAGAAGTTATATTCAAGGTCTTGTGGTCGGCGTTGTTTCATTCAAAGCGTGGATACGAGCTTGCTACCATAGAAGAACTGCCGGGTAGTGAGGTTGAAGCATGTTAAATCTGGTGGAGGCCTTTAATCCTCTCGTTGACATGGTGTACAAGTTTGGAGATGAAAGCGCTGGTTCAGGAATTGTTCTGACTTGATCGACACTTCAAATTGCGAGATTAGTCGCCAATAGCCTTCGTGTTGTTTCTAAGTGTGACGTTAATAAACAATCAAACAATTATTATAATAACAACATTTTATTGTTTACGTCATAGGTGTATTTTTGTCTCAATTTTAATAGTAAAATTAAAAGAGAAATTAAATCTAAATCTGGACCTTTTTATATATGTTTGAATTTGATTGTTTATTAACGCCATACTATTTCCAACGAACCTCGTAATTTTCAGCCACTGTTAAGTGATAAGAATGACACCTTACATGGCTCGTTATTCTGCAAATTTGTGTACCATGCTAATGTTGTGATTTTAAGTTTCCTCATATTTACGTGCTCCAGCCTCGCTACACGAATTGTCTTTAGTGAAATCAGGAATCGAATCCACTATTGAACTGAAACAATATCGACCATGAGTTGGCAACCAAACCACTCGCTTAACCACAATATCAGAACTCAAAAACTCTTCACCATACAGTTGTTCAAGACTATACTTTGCGACTCATTTCTACAAGCGTAAGGTACGATTGTCGAGGTCACGAACCTTGTGAGTGACGATTTTCAAACCGAACAGCGTTACCAAATTTTTGTTCGCAATAAAAGTCTTCTGAATAGAATAATGTAAAATGCTGTGCTCTATAAGTAATACTGAGCCTCTTACTTCACCCCTGATGTAGAATAGAAGTTACACGAGTGAGATAAATGCTGAGATATAGGCCTTACCAACAGACAATTATAGTTAAAATTACGAGATCCAGCATCAATGGCTCTCTTATATCTTCTAAGACAACGTTGATATGCATGGGTATTTATGACAACGTAGGAAATATAGTACAGTAATGTTATGCGATAAACATTAACTATATTTGATAAATTGATTAAATGTAATTTTTACTACATTCTTCGTTGAATGAATTTTTAACTTGTATGTTTTAGAGAGGAGATTTTGTTGAAAAACAAAATCATGAATTTAGACAGCGCAACTAATTATATTATAAGTCTTAAACACCCAAAATATATCTTCTTTAAAGCATCATATCATAATATGTAATAAATTGGATTTATGTGTAGAAATATTTAATTAGAACATAAATATATTGACTTAAATTTCATTAGAGATTTCCATGATAAATCAAATTTACCACTATTCTATACCTAAGCTACATTCTTGTCTTTATGCATTACAAGTTTTAGAGTTTCAAGGATAGCCTATTTCTACTAATTAACGACGCCAGACATTCCTTGTTTTATTACGTCTGTTCAACTTTGAAACAAAATTACTCCATTTATACATTCCATCTAAATTGCCCTGTTAGCATACAGGAATGAACAATTTAGAATCAATTAGCACCTACGTGCCAACTCCAATTATAGTGTCTCATTTTAATGACCCCAATAAGTCTGATTAAATTTGGGTTAGGCGTCTTGAACTGCACAAAGGAGGATCAACCTGAGTCGGTCCAAAACGAATTACACTTCCGTTAGAATTTGCAATAAAGAAATGTAATGAGTTGAAAGTGAAATTGCGACAGCTTCTATTTATAGGGAACGGCTTTCATGTGAGGATTAATATTGATGATTAAATTAGACTCATCTGAAAGTTTCTTGTTATTTCATGCCATGGTATTGAATGTCATTATCCTAATGACCTTGAATTTAAAGGGCGTGAATTTTGAATTTGTGCATTAGAGAGTTTTCATAGCTTAACTTTTGTGGAGGTACTCGGAGAAGTAAGAAATATTCGAATACAATCTAGCATCTTCAATGCAGAAAAGATTATCTACTTTGATTTATGTTAAGGTATTGTCTTAAGAACTGGTTACACTTTATAGTCAGAGTTTTATTACTTACTTTTGTTTAGGTTTAGTGATATTATTTCCGAGCTACATAACCGTTATTGACAACTTTGCTGATGATTTTCTCCTTGGTGAATCGAAAAATGAGGAAAATCCTAAAACCTTTTCCTTGTTACTAATGAAAGAATATTTATTCCTAGATACCTTTAATCTCAAACATGCATAAGCAAAAACTATGTTTAAAATAATAAATCTGAGAAATATGAAATATAGAATTATTTCATGAGTAATTAGGATTTTTAAGATAAGGAGTTTGTTTATACACTCATTGACAAAGAAAAGTTGCTTTAATATTGAATATTCAAATTTAAATAATATTTAAAAGTAAGTTAGTGCTTGCTCACCAATAATAAAAAATAATTAAAAACTGGACGTGGGTATGACAAATTTAATTGGTCAAAATACAGAATCCTTACATTTCTCAATAGGATATTGGATTGCCAATATTTCTAATACATTCTGTCATATGTTGTGACATGGTGTCGTAGACGCATTTCACGGTACTTTGATTAAACTCATCTCATGTAGACTTAAATTTGGCATGTTGAATTTAAACATTTGTGATAGTGTTGGAGTTTGAACAGAACGGCCTATAGCATCCCATGAGTTTTGTATGAACGATTGATCAGGCGATGCCGATGGCCGCTGTCCAGTTTCTATGCCTACGAGACAATTTCTTGAATTGGAAACGATATGAACACAGGTGTTGACTTGTTAATACAGATGATAAGGAAAGGCGTTCTAAAAGGAATGACCACCAGTTGAAGAACTTCATTAACGTACATTTGGACCGTCAAAGTGACGCTGATGAAGACCAACGATACTTGCGCCACGCACGAAATTGTACCCAATATCATTTCACTTTGCTGTTTGGATGTATGACAAATGATACAAATACGTCAGAACATAGTTAGAAGCGGTATTCGTCGGTAAACATTGCACGTCTCCAGTCAGCATCATTCCGACCTGATCGAACTGAGCACCACTGTAATCTGGCTCGACAGTGGGTTAGGCGTGAGTGGCAGGTGCCGAAGATTTCGCTCTATCAGCCGTCTGTGAAGGGTAATGTGGACACTCGTGTGCGAGTCGCACGTGTAATAGTTGATAACGATGAATCAGGCGCTATGACAGCAGATCTGACAATCACTCTGTCCTCCCAATCTGGTGTGGCCCTAGGTCGACCGCTACTATAATGACGCTGAAATTGTCCACCCATTATTGCCAGCATCTTCTAATCGCCGCATCACTTCGACCCATATGACGAGCGATTCACCGATTTGCCCAACCTGTCTCTTTCAATCCAATGATACGGCCTCTTTCTAACTCTGACAATTGCTTGTAATGAGCTCCAATCCTGAGGCGAGGCATATTTTCAGTCATTGAAAGGTATCCTAAATCGTAATGCAAGAGAAAATTTGACTATCCGTATGACAATCGCATCTTATATACACCTGAGCAGTGTGCAGTTCCGATGTGCTGAAGCTCCCGCTATTCAATTCATTGGACACCAAATTTTAATCTTTTGCATGTTCGTTTCAAATGTCTTAGCATGCGAATTTCATTACAATCGGGCAACCCCTTCTTGATGCGTCATTTTTTGTTATATTATATATATATATATAAGTGTGTGAGTGTGTGTGATATTAAATATTTTTTTTCTCTTAATGCGGAAAGTATGATCACAATTTTAATAATTTTTTCTTTGATTCTTCTCAAACATTATATATATATATATATGCTCATTAATACAACATACAATATGCTGCTCGCCAAAACACTGTGAAATATCATTTTATCGTACAGTATCTCTGGAACCATTAGAGGCTGTATTACAGAATTACAGAAATAACAATAGTTTATTACATTACAAAATGTATTCGGGTTTTAATACCTAATGAAATTGTAGTGCTGGGATTTGTGTGAGGCTCTCTTAAATAACTATGGGGAAGTATTGTAAATTGAATAGCATAAAGTAAGAACTCAACCCAACTTAATGAAACGTAATATACGCAAATTATAGGAACAAAAGAATTGAAATGAACTGGTAGAAGAAATATATATATATAAGCAAATCCTAATTAAATATTGAGAAAATGCATGCATTGTTCTCGAAGAAAGATCCAGGATCAGACGAGATGAAAAATAGCTAAGAAAACCGCTCGAGTTCCTAGTCATCCCAAGTTTACTAACTCGGGTCCGAAGACGCAAATAAAATTAATATTTGAGACTAATATTAGGTTAGATTATAAAGGCAACGAGTTAAGAATAGATAAAGCGATATATTTATATGATTTAAATACCAACGAACTAATAAGGGAGCAATCATTTTTTCAACTGTTATATTAGTGAGCTTAGATTTTAATTTAGTAATGATTAAACTGGTAAACAATGACTTTGGATACGAATAATGTGGAGGCATTACAACATGGTTTCCCCTGTCTGGGTACCTAGATTTATGCAATAAAAAGAAAATATAAAAGATTAAAGTTAATCTATTAGTTCAACCAACGATGTGGTGTATGAGCACATGAGACAAAATACTTTGAACATCCATCAGGATTCATCTGATATAACAACGTCATGTCTTTCCCGAACGTATACTTTAAAATTTGACAATACCGACTACACTTTCTAAACAAAATATAACATAGCAAACCATTCGTTCAACCGTTTTGAAATATCTAGACCATTTGGCTTCACTCACCATCATTCTAGATGAATATGCAAAATGTGGTTGAACAATTAATGCGAATCATAAGCATGATATATTTGCCCTCTGGGGCATCAGTTTGTCATAAACCTTTACACTGGTCCATACATCCCGTGTGAACCAATTAATCAATATTCTCAACAAGATGGTTTGATTTTGACCAATGCAAATCTCTGTTTAATGGTTGGATTAACTAGTGTGACAATTAGTTGTTATTCTACTTTCAAATTCACACAAAGTTCATTCCAATTTTCACATTTATGCAATTCATTACTTAATATTTTTGCGCCAGCAACATAAACAAGTAATTATTAATTCAATAAGAAGTCAAGATAACAGTAAAGAATTGTTTCAGTATTCTATATTAAAACCTTTAAGTGATGTAATAATTATTTATATTTTAAGAATATACATGGATATTAATTA
This sequence comes from Nephila pilipes, assembly GCA_019974015.1. NCBI lineage: Eukaryota > Metazoa > Arthropoda > Arachnida > Araneae > Nephilidae > Nephila > Nephila pilipes. Next base: position 93,667 of record BMAW01078271.1, on the reverse strand, counting down.
TTTGCACATTGTGAATCACGATTTACATTGAAATTCACGTTGATTTATTCTGCATTGCTGTAAAATTTTTATGTAATATTCAATGATTTCAGCCGACGGAAATTTTTAAAACTTTCAATTGGCTGAAATCATTGAATGTTACATTTAGTTTTAAAAATTATAATTAAATTTATTAAATTATATGTAGAAATATATGTATTATAAAAATGAAATATGTATTATACAATTATTGTGTCTGTTGTGATTCTTTTTCCCACTAATGCTTAAAGATTCAATAAAAATATTGTTTAAATGTCTGTTTAGAATAATTTGCACAAAGTGCTCATTCGAGGACTAATTTTTACTTGACATGTAGTTTTATTTGTCTTGCAAAAAGTGTCCCACAAGAAATATAATTTGGAGGGTGTACACCATCTTATATAGAAATATTTAAAATTTTAAGTATGGTAATTGTATCGAAGTTTATTGAACACAGGTAAATATTTGAGAGACTTACATTTTAATTATTAGATCATATCGTTATGTTATAAACACCAAGCTAGATAACTCTTTGTATTTTTCCAAGTTTATTCTTGGACATGGATAAAAATTCGAAATGCCTGAGAATAAATATTCAGCGATTATTGTTTGAGTTCCCTTCCGATTTACGTTATAGTCTCTGTTTGAGAGCATCATTTAATTATTTTAATTTAGTCATGCATTTTTATCCATTATCACTTTTCTTCTGTACCTCTTTGAAAGTCTTAATAATTTTATTTTAATGCAATTCCTCAATCTTGGTTATTGTATGTTGCTTAAAACAAAATGGAATAAGTCCATTTTTATGTTTCCATTTTCTAAGGAAATCATCGTTCTTTTTTGATGAATCTTTTTAATTCTTCTCTACATATTTTAAAAAAAATCGATTTCAATTTTTTATTATTATTTTAAATCTATAAAAACTAAACGTCAAATCAATTTAGCAATTTAATCTTAGTTGATGTTTTTTTATTTCATCGATAAACTTACATTTATATCGTGAAGTTAGTTCGCGTTTATTAAACAAAGCCGTTAGAATATCATAAAAATTGTTTTTAAGCCAGATTATTTTGAAACGCTCCCAGACAGTTTCACTCATTTGAAGTATTTTGCTTTTCTTAAAAATGTTCAAATGCTCACTTTATTTTTAGTTTTAATGGGGAACTTGTGCAATTCTTCGCACCTGTGCTATTTTTCTTTACTCCTTGAAAGAAAGTAATAAATTAAATTTATTCTTTTTTAGAAACCTCCTGTACCTTCCTTTTTATTTCAGGCAGTTTAATTTATTCTCGCGCCACATTTGTTCACTTTAAGGAATTGCGTTTTTACTTTAACTTTTCTTCTTAAAATGTTTTTGCCTTCCACATCCATAGGTAATTTATGTAAAAAGATAGTTTTATACTTCAAATATTTTTATTAAAACCGTTTTCAGTTATCTTAAATTAAATTTTACTGTTTATAGTATTAGTCATGTGTTTAATGAGAATAATAAAAAACAATTCTCATGTATTATGCTCAAATATAATATATATATATATATAATGATTTTCCTTATATGTAATTAATTACCAAATTTAACTTACATTTTAACTGAAATATTACAATGTCGCTATCATCATATACGGTTGGCGCACATACCTCCTTGTCTTTGGATGAGAACTGTTGATTGCTAAGGAGTACAGAGATACAGTTGACCTAAATTTCACTTTCACAGATGAGAACATTCTTTCATTTACGTCTAATACGACTTACGAAAATTTTAAAAGAATATTTTTTGGATGGATTGGCTAATCATATTTCTAGACCTTAACCCTGTAGAATACGTATTTGGAATGTTCTTGGAAGAGCAATAGCAGCTCACCTTCCATTTTCCAGAGCCATTCATGACTCAAAAGTATTATGGCTAGAAGAGTGGAGCGTACAACCATAGGGACTACGAAACTGTCAAATTCGAAGCATGAATTCCCGTTGTGAAGCTTCGTAAGTGGAAAGATGTACTATAATCTATAGTAACTGACTTTTCGTTCCATTCTGCAACCTCTAATTTTGACCTTTCTGCTCTGATGAATTATACACAAAATCAAATGTACATACCATAACTAGTTATTTGGGATTACCGTATATTACCATTTGTATATACATATATAGAGAGAGTGAGAGAGAGAAAGAGAGAGAGAGAAGAGCAAAATTGAATAGTGGTTAAATTTTAAATTTTATAATCCTGTATTCTAAGTTCACAAGTATTCAATGCTCACACAATTTAAAATTTTGTGTAGCAGTGTTATAAAAGCTACCGTATCAAAATTGGAAATCTTTCCAAATTCTGATTTAAAATTGTAGTCTGAGTAAATAAATGTACAAAATAAAAATTCGATAATTGTTAAAGGGATTTTTTTCTACCAAAACAGGCAGCGTTACATCTTATTAATATAATTAAATGCAGTCAAATAAAAGTGCAGTCTCATTCATAAGCACTTGTTACGTCTCCCCATTATTATTTACGTTTACAAGCACCATTAAGTTTAATTAAATAGCCATTAACCCTCCGAGCGTTTTACTTTTTTGTGTAAAGCTATACCGAAAGCGATCTACTTAGGCACAGCTAAAGGTCCCGAAAAGTTTTCCCTTTCCATTCACAAATTCTTCAAAAATGCAAGAGCCTCCTGTTCCTCCCCCCTTTTATGACGCGGGTGGTCCACACAACCCCTTGGGTTGGGCATTTTAATTGCATAGATCCGACGCTTAGATAAGTGATTACGTTGCCTAGGGGAAATCTTGTACGGCAGGCTACAAGCAAGCAGGAATGGGGTTCAGATTATTCACAGATCAGAACTTGGAAGATGTTCGTCCGATCTATTGAGTTTCAATAAAAGCGTTCCAACAAATGAAGAATAAAAAAATATAGCTTGATAAAAATTGGTGGGTTCATAGTTGAAAAATATTTGTTTGCTTCAAACAATAGAAAAATTCTTTTTTCTGTAATTTTTAAAAACTTTTTTTTTAATTTTAATATTACGATTTTAACCTAGAAAAAGCACCCTATATTCATTATTGAATACGAGACCAAGAAAATACAAAATTGTTTGCATGTTTTGAAAAAAATTAATGATTAGTATTTGCTATCAAGCACTATTTGCTTAATCAAAGCGCCAGAATTGTCATAAAAGTTTAATTTTTATAGAAGATTGAATTCTCAGAAGCAGTTTGCTTGTAAAAATAAATATCAATAAATATTTTAAGGATAAAATAAAATCTTAAATTTCGTAAAATCACGTGTTTCAAATACAGTAATCGAGACGCATTAGGTCACATATTTAGGCGTTTTTTGGATCAGGTGAAGAATGCACACTTATTCATTATTTTCAAGGTATGAAGTAAAATTGGCGCCACTGTTTTAAAATTGAAATTTTGAACAGAATTTATTTTGAAAGATAATATTAAATGCTTTAGTAATTTGCATAATATTTTAGTGGACGGTAACGCTGATCCTCATAAAAATATAAAAATTAGTTTGGTCAAACATATATCAGATCTGCAAAAAACCTTTTTTGAATCCTGTTCAAAATAAAAAATTATCTTGGATCCAAAATCTTTTTAAGACTTTTAATTCACTGAACTCCCAATAAAAGAAGTTGGTGTGGTGTGGAAGTTAGGAGAGTGGGTGCCAGCTCAAGTGTCGTCCTCTGCACTTGACCGAAGTTCAAAATTACGAGGTCCATTGGCAATAGCCCTCGTGTTGCTTCCAGTGCGACGTTAATAAGAAAACACTAAACTAAACCCAATAAAAGAAGAAAACCTCCGAACTCCCAACAAAAGAAAAAATTGAGTGTATATCAGTTTGATTGATATATCACATTGATGTATACTCAATTGAAATTAAAAGTTAGTTAAGTGTTATAATGTATTTTTTGATTGACAATAGAAAATAATATCATGAAATTGCCGTAAGAGTTGTGAAACATCTAATATCATATGTTTCAACCTATATATGCGAAAAATCTTTCTCTTTGTACACTGCGACAAAAACAAAATACAGAAATAGGTCGGATGCTGAAGAAGACATTAGGTTGATGGTTTCAGAAATTTTTACAGACGTAAAAATACTTTGCAATAAAAAACAATCATGGTCAAGTCATTAAAATTCTTTTTTTTTTCATTATTTGTTATATTTAAAAAAATATTGCTTTTGTTTATTATGCATAGGCCATATTTTAGGAAAAAAAAAAAAAAAAAACTTTAGAAACCTAAACATTCATTAATCTTACTAAGACGTTTCTAATAAAAAAAATAGAAATCAAATAATAATTTTGTAAATTTGATTAGGATAAAGAGCTTTGATATCCTATTTTTTCTGCTGTTTGATCAAGGGGTTCCTTGAAGGTAATGGTAAGCTCAAAAGGTTCCCCAAAGTGCAAGAGGTTGAATACCTCTGCTCTAAGCGAAATACCCCATCTACATCCACTTTTGTGCAAAGGTAATATATTTTACATTCAATAAATAATTTTAAATTTTAATGGAGTATATATTCTTCAAAATGTCAAAATATTTCTAGCCATCTTCAATCCCACATTTTAATTTTCAACTTTCTGTTTCTTTGGTGTTTTCAAACTTTAAGTACATATTCGTATTATATCTTTTAACAGAAAATTGTCATCGATTACTACATCTTACATATCAGTTATTACAAATTTGGCAGTGAGAGAAACTTTTCCCTTTTTAATTTGTTTTTCAAAACAGTACACTTAAAACACTTTAGTTCAGTGAAGTTGACAGACATTTCCTCAAAGAATTCATAACAAATTTTGTAAGCAATTTTAAATTTTAGAAATGTATTCTTAATCCCAGGAATATAACCATATATAATTGTTAGTTTATTCTTTAGTATTAATGGTACGAATTTATCATCATATCTCGTTCTATATCGGAATAAAATAAACTGTAGCTGAAATGTTATGATGTTTAATTTCTTTGGTAGTTTTACAGAAAAATAATGTCTGGCTGTAGAGAAAAGAGAGCGTATGATTTGATCTATTGAAAGGTGATATTTTTTCCAAATGTAAGGTATTTTTTAAATTTAAATAACTTGACCGAAGCGGAACATATAATTTCAAAATGCACTCTATTTGTGCTCTGTTTGTGTGCTGGTTTCAAAGTAAACCACCTCATTTCTGAATAGCCGAGGAGCTTTTTATATTCAATATCAAAATGAATGCAAAATTGCTTACGATTTGCTTCTCCAACCTTAAAGGGACTAAAATATATGTTTAAGTTCAGTGCAAAATATTCACAATATGTAAAAATAATATTCATCTATTAATTTTAGTCCATTTTACAAATTGTACCTAAAAAGAGTTATATGTGTTTATTAGATCAAAAATTCGTTTATAACAAATCAGGTATAATTTTGGGTAGTTTAAATTTCAATATAATATACATATTTTAAAACAAATGCAAAAAGAGTCAATTTATTCAAACTTGTATTTCATGAATAAAATAAATCAGTGTTCATATGTTCTCAAATAAACAAAATTGTAATCAAAGTGTTCATTCAATTTACAAAAAAATGCAAAGAATCGTATATAAGCAATAATTTTAATTGTTACAAATGTTAAAAATATCAGAGACACATAAGAAAAAAAAAATAAATATTTTATATTAAATGCTTAAACAAAACAAAAGTACTAAGTCTTTAAAGTACCTTAATGCCTACTTTCAGAACAATTTGTTATTTGAGAAAAAATTGTTTGTGAAACACAATATTGTGTATATATAACAGTGTACAGTTTAATTTAAAATTATAATTGAATTTAAAATTATAAATTTTTTAACATTTGTGATAATAATGTCACTTACATCTATTTTTAATAATCTGTGAATGCATCAAACTATTACTTTATTATGTTGACGGTATATTTAATATTACGCATAATATAACGAACAAATTTCTAACTGAATTTTAAAATAACTATTTCAGAAACTATTGTAGATATGCTCATATTTTTTGTATACCGAAGTTTTAGTATCTCAGCTTTGCTTCCAAGTAAAATTTTTATTTTATATTCATCAAATTGTTCAGCATATTTTTTGCTAATGACGTGCGGTTTTTAACTGATTTGTAAAAAACTTACGGAATATATGAAAATATGCTGGCGATGAAATTTATTAAATTTTGAATTTTATATTTTAAATTTTCATAGAATTGTAAATTTATGTGATTAATAATTTTTAACTTTGTATGTACCATACATAAATATTTTTTGATGTAATTTGAAAAGCAGATTTTCAGGGTAGCTTATGTAAAATTCGTAGTTGTATAATATTAAGATTTCGAAAAATGTCCGGATTTTAATTACATGTACTTCAATTATCCTTTAACAGAAGATAAATTATAAGGGATTTTACACATATGAATAATTTTTAAATTTGAATCTTCAAATAATTAGTAATCAAAAGTGTCTGTGCAAAAGTACAGTTGATACTTACACGTATGAACAAATATAAATGTGTGCAGATGCTATTAATTACTAATTTTTCAAAAATCAAGTTTGAAAAATATGAGTTGGAGTGGGAAATCGCATTCTTTTTCTCTTTGAGGGAAGATGTAGTTCAGTTATTTAAAATTCGGATGTATTTCAAAACTTAACATTACAAAACTGAGTATCATGCGTAAGCTGTCCTGAATACCTGGCTTTGAAATTATGAAAAAAAAAAACTAATAGTTTTAAAAAAAAGTTTAATTTTTGGTATTACTTTTATTCATGCATTAGAGATTTTTAAAAGTAAAGAAATACAGAAGCTTAAAAATTATTCATTTGTAATAATTGAAAATCTTAAAGCGTTTCTGATTTTGATTCGTTCGTTTTTTTTTTTTTTTTTTAATTTATGACACGTTATTAGGAAATAAATATTATTTTAAAAACTGAAAGTAGTGAATAAAGTAACACAAATGAAACAATAGAACGTATTTATTGTTTTCATACATTCTCTGTATTTAAACAAACATTTTATAGATATATATTTAGCGATGTTTTTCGAGATTTACAGAAATAACATAAAAACTTAACTCTATCTGATATTTTTTAATATGAGGAAAAATAAAAAAGGTGAATTTTTAGCAATCAAAGAAAATATACAAAGATTAATTTGTCCAACAATATAAAACAGTAGGTTTCCTACTCTATCTAAATTTGTTAAAATTCCAAATGAATATTAATTAAAAATGGGATTAAAATCTAGTTAATTTTGTGATTGAACTTTAAAGCGTTTTTTGGATTGGTTTAAATAAAAAATTTTATCTCGAAAGCTAGGTCAAGGGACGCATTTCTTTCATAAACCCAATAAAATCTCAACTCAAGTTGACCAACAAACACACTTGAAAGGAAATTTTCCCCTTCCCCTCTTGAACGAATGTCTCAATGGAACTCTCTCTAGCCCTAAGGGCAAGAGTGGGGTTCCCTTGTGAGCCATAAAATTTCCTGTCAAAGTTCATTGTGTGTCCGCAACCCTCCCCAATTATCTAACAAGATGTAAAACTTTTAAAAGGGGGGAAGGAATTGCAGAAAAACCCGGCGCAAACGATCTCGAATACATCCTGTGATGGCGAAAAAACACGGCTCTGACGCTTTCGGTGCGCTCACAGCCACACGGGTTTATACGGCGCAAACGCTTTCGGAATATCTCGGACAGTACGGAAAAAAGCGTGTGAAACGCTTAGAGGGTTAAAGTCACAGTTACAATTGAGGAGACGTCAGAAAAATACGAACTATGTTTAGTGAATTTCTTCACATATTATTTGAAATCACTCTCACAAAATTAAGACTCAACGTGCCTGAATCATAGCTTAGAATTAAATAATAAATTTTTAGTTTACCACCTCGACCGTTTCGAGCGGACCACTTCTCGAATACGGCAGGTTCAACACTTATAACCACTTTCTCTAACCAGGAGTCACTTCTCTCAGAATTAAATCATAGAAAATCTACTACATCATTTCATTCCAATTTCTAACTTTCTAACATTTAACGACTACTCATTATCAACTACATACCATCAGTTCTATTTTATTATATATTACTACCTTCAAATCGATTCATTACATTCCCCCCTCCGATCTAATTTGCTTATATCATGTTTCATTTTATTGGAAAGAGTTAAAAATGTAAACATAAAACCATAAAGTAGCCCCAGATGCTAAGTAAAGGAAGAGTTGTGAATAATCTAACGTTATACACTGAATCTTCAAATTTTATTTTCCGGCGGATTATGTCAGTTGCGTTTACTATCATTCTTCCCCAAGCCCTTCAAATTTTCTGAATATTTAAAATCGTCCCTCAAAGTTTCTTCTCTTGACAGAATATTTAAATTCTTTAAGTGCATGCATACCTTTGAGATTTTTGCAATGACTTTAATCTAACTTTCGAAGAGGATATTATTTTACTGCTTCTATTTATTCATAAATTTGTAATGCATACGCGTTGTGCAGAAATGAGAAATACATAGCTAAAGTGTTTATATGTGTAATGTATTCAGAATTCGTATAGAGTTTAGTAAATACAAAATATTTTTTAATTGAAATTTTTTTTACAATGCATGATCAAGCAAGCTTCGAGAATGTTGAAAGAGACTTAAGAGAAAAATAATTCACCGTAGCTTAGACAACATTCTTTAGATCTCAGACAGTATCCTCAGTTGGGATTTTGGTATTGACAAAGTTCTTGAGGAAAATTGCTATCTCCCTTTTCATTGTAGTGTCGTACTCAGAGGAGGTATTTATCGTCATTCTTCCCTTGTTTGAGTTAAAAGATGACCAAATATTTTTCTTTTTATTCTATTTATTCGTCTCTACACATTTATCTTTTTGGTGATGTATGTGTACCTTTTGTGCCATATTTATTTAACTAATGTTAAAAGTAGACAGATGAAATTCATTTTCTTACATCTGAAATTCTGGAAAATTTTAATTTCCTGATTTTATTTTAGACATAGTAAATTGTAATTAATTACTTACCACTAATTTATTTCACTGATTTATAAGTACCTATTAAATTCATTTCATCATTAGCCGTTCCATTTAAATGGTATAATTTACGTTTTGTTGTTTGATTTAATTTATTACGGTATTCTGAATTAATTGATATAGGAATATAAATCCACTAATGGAAATAAATTATCTTAAAATAATTTTAATTAGTTAATAAATTTAAGTGGAAAGAAATTCCACAAGCATTAATTATGCATATACTTATTCTCAATATAGTAAATGAATAGATTTTGTAATAGTTATTCCGTTAACATAACTAACTAGTGATTTAGTTCTTGAAATTAAAAGGTAATTTCTAGTTACAATTAATAGAATGTCAAAATCGTCAAAGCATTACACTTATGTACTACGTTTAACTACACGTAACACATATGTGTGATAGAGAAAGGCGTAAGAGAGATGGTTCTAGTATAGAAAAATTAAGTGGCATTTCAAATAGTTCTAATAAATATAAATTGTATGTATATTTAAAGTACTTATCAATAAAATTACTTCAGAATTTCTTTACATAACTAAAAAAAATTTAACATTAAACACGTTTGCCTCATCTTCAGTTAAGAATTTGATAATTAGGGATTTTTCAATTTTAATCAAAACAAAAATAAAGTGGCTTCATACGACCATTTCCGTCTATCTACCTGATGTTTCTATTAGAGCACGGAAGCTGCTACTGATATATGACATCATTTCTTCACGTTCTCCATCTGAAATCGTGCAGTTTACATAAAAGAGTTTACATAAAAATGAATAATTATTAATTCTGAATAATTCAAAATATTTTGATTCACTGTTACAATTTTTCACAAAATAAAAATAATTTGTTCATAAATATCTATATTGTATGGGCGTGGGACTGTAATAAAATCTAAATTTAAAATTAAGTAGTATTAAAAAATTTATAAGAATATAAAAATATTAAAAATTTATTATTTAATAAACATTAAAAGTAAATTTATTTATGAAAATTAAAGAAAAAATATATAAAATACAAATAAAAACTGCACAATACAAATAAAAACTGCATCAGATTATTGAAAAAGAAAGTCCTTTGAAAATGGACATATATATACACGGATATGTAAAATTTAAGCAACAAGTCTAATTTTTTTTTGTCACAAATCCACGAGAAATTATCTGAGAGAAATAAAATTCAGAAATGTGGGACAACATTTTATACTTATCCGATGACGAAAGCATAGTTGCACAAAAATGTATACAATGCATATAGTATGGAATCAAACAATAAAAAGGCGCTATTGAACTCATGATACGGTTACACCTGATTGTTTGTCAAAAAGGAAGAACAACAAGCAAATGTCCTTAGTATAGGATATGTCTTCCCATTTTTGCAATGGTTATTTCGCTGCGTCTCTTCATACTCAGTACCAGATTGTCCAACAATTCTTGAAGTAGTAGTGCCCATTCCTCAATCAGCCTCTGTTTCAGTTGTTGGGTGTTAACCGGAGGAAGTAATCGTGCTGCAAGGCGTCTCCTCAAGGCATCCCACACATGTTCTATAAAATTTAAATCAAAGGAGAATGCTGGCCAATCTAATCGAGAGATATCTTCATTTACCAGTCGCTGCTGATCAGCAGAAGTCCAGTGTGGCCATATTCTGCCATCCATAAAAAAGATGTCTGCTCCAATAGCAACTCGAAAAATATGCACTAGGGGAAGAGTTACCTCCTTGCAATAGCGATCTCTGTTACAGGATCATAGTCGAAACTGAAAACGAGGATCATAGTCCGTCCATTCAGCATAATACCTCCGTGGACGACAACTCCAGGACCACCGTAACGATCTCTTTCCCTGATGTTACTGGGATGAAAACGTGTGTCCTGACTTCTCTCCAAAAGAACTAGCATTGAGAATCGCTTATTTTCTATTTCTTATATCATCCTAACCGGTGCCGCCGATGGCCAACTTTTAAAGGAATTCAGCATTCAGGACGGCGGGGGAATAGGTCACCTATGTGAAGACGTCTGAAACAGTAAACCGAGTTTCTTCTTGCCCTGTTGCTGTACACAGTTGCTGAAGATTAGTGCTTGCTGCCTAGCATTGGACTCGTTTCGCTGGCAGGACGATATATCGGTCATCCACTGAAGTTGTTTTCCAAGGTAGACCACCACCAACCTTTTTAGCGGCTGTAATTATGGTATGGAAGGCTTTCCAAGCGTGTGAAATGACACTTTTGTTGAATCCGAACTCTTCAGCTACACTGGTCAAACTACGCCCCTCCTCCAGCTTTCCGATCATTCTTCCACGTGTTAAGTTGTCCAGGTGATTTCTGCTTGCCATATTTCATGAAAAAACTCACTTGTACTTGCAATGAATGTCTTTAATTTCGTCTCTGTTCTTCCTTTCATTGTAGTCTTGAACTTCGCGCACCGACCACACATGTACTCATGCCGCCTATGATGTTTTTTTCCTAACATTTGCATAGACATCACCTTTCTACTGAACTGTGTGTTCATTGTACTGGTTGTAATAACTCCTTTGCTACAATTTTATTTCTATCTGCTTAAGATTCATATTGCTGCTTAAGTTTTGCACACTAGAATATATATATATATATATAATTAGAATGGGGGATTATAAACTTGTACAAATCGAAAATCAGGTCACCACTGTTTTTTTGTGTGTCTGGGAAACAGTTCTTCTATCCTCTGTACTGTTGGATGTTTCCTGAACCAATATGTTGTGTGTTAATTTCTGAAGATGATCATATTTTTCAACACTGCATGATAGTATTGTCGGAATAGTTCAATTTATGGGCTATACGGTGCTCTAACAACCCTACGATTTTCTTTCCAAATATGATATTTATTTCGAAGTCTGCTAAATATTCAAATTGTTGTCTCAGGTATCATTTGTCTTCTATACACGTTTTTGCTTCAATTATTTCCATTCATACGGATCTGTATGATGGTAATATTTATACCTATCGGTTCGAGATTACTGTGGGCGTATGTGCGATGGCACGAAATTTAAGATCATGTCAATATTGTTGCGAACATGAGATGGCGCTTCCATGTGGCTGTTCTCTTGTGAAGAAGGAGATGGAACTACAGAGATGTCGCCAGTTTGCAAAAGAGAGTTTAATCAATGAAACCTTCACCTTAGCGACGGATTTGGTGATCATTTGCTGACTTGTTGAGATACCTGACGACTTTGGTGATAAATTGAAAGTACTCGAAGGTGATGGAACCTCAGTGAAAAAGTGAACGAGAAGAAAGTTACGGTGAAAGTTTCGTGTATTTTCCCGTGTGTCGTAATGTCTGGACGAAAAGATAAAATACGCTTTGAGCTGCAGTCGAATGAATCAATCCGTGTACGAAATCAGTTTGCCTGTGGAATCTGCTTTGGAAACCAATCGGGGAATCGATTAAGTGGATCTGTCGAGGATAGTATTGCCAAGTGAATCTGCTGGAGATTCGGCCTGAATCTAGCGGAACTGTTGGAGTCTTTCTTTACAGTGTCTATTGGTCAATCGGTAAATCGACTGAAAACTATCGGCACTTGAAGAGGAGAATGCTGGGGAATTTTTCATAGAAGCAGCGTGTATCTGATGAAATTGTCTGATCCTGCCCTGTAAGTGCAGAATATTACTGCAGAAGCCTTCCGCAGTGAGGACTTATAAACTGGTGAACTGAATGTAGTTGTTGTTACTGTGACTGCTCATCAACGTGTGTTTTATTACTGTATCTGTGTCTCTAAATTGTGTAAGTTCTGAGCATCTGTTATTGTCTAAGTATTGCAACCCTTGTGTTGTCCTGAAATCTTACGAATAAAGTGTCATATATCTTTATCTTCTAAGTTGGTATTGATAGTCATTCCCACACACACGCAGATGACTTTTAATAACAAAATACGTACATACATTTATATATGTGTGTGTGTGTATCTGTGTATTGTTATTAAATTGTATGTTTTACGTTATTATTGTGTGTGTGTTTGAAGAAAATGCACAACAATTAATATCCCTTCTAAAATGATTTACAATTTTTATAGCTTTAATAAATTAAATAGGACCCAGAACGCGTACTATCCTTTTTATTCGCCTCACAACTTTTCTAAAACTGTAGGAGTATTCGAGCTTAATTCTCTAAAAAGCTCTTCTGATATTTTCATAAATTAACATCAGAAACACAAGCTAGTCACTTTGGGGAGATTTGAAATTTTTATAAAATTTACATAATTTTACATCAATTGAACTAAACAATTTTCTTTAAAAAAATTTCCAGTTTTGTGTTAATTTCATGTTGGTTCCAAAAATAACATGATTTGCACATGGCATTTGAGAAACAGCAGAACCATTCCCTCTAAAGGAACCTAGCCATTTATCTTAACTATTGTAAGTTTATAATATGAGTTTTTGATCATTGATAATTTAATGTCTTTATACAATAAATTCTTTATGTGAATCGGCGTAAATGTATGTCTCGTCTATTTGTATAAAAAAAAGTATTCAAGTTTGATTAATGACTAAAACTATTGAAATAGTTTATATCATGTATTTGTAAGCTTTGCTTTTTTTAAGCTAAGTAATTTAAAAATTCAAGAATTTGTGACTTGCACTTATGACTAGAACTAATGAGGAATGAACAGTTCATTATTACGTGCACTGAGGAATACAAATGCAAATAATTGCTACTTCCGGTACATGAGAATCTAATTATTTAAAAATGTAATTTTCTAATATCTGTAGTGGATTGAATTATTTACATTCCAATAACTTTTTACAAAGTTAGACATGGATCGACTAAGCCAAAGTAGACCTGTCTACTTTCCCTTGATAAATGAGTTAATATTATCACAGGAAAAAATGGAATAAATTAATAAAACTGCTGAACAATTATGAAAAAGATGTGAAAATATTAAACTCATTTTTATATTTAAATGATACATGTGAAATGGAATATTTTAATTTTGTTTTAATGTTTTGAAAAAAGGGAAAATACTTTTAGCATTGCAATGTAAGTATCTACTAAACCGAAACGTTATTCCGCGTCTACCGAAAATAAAAGCGTAGAAAAATCGAATTTTATATAACATAAGTAGAGTCAATGCTGTTTTCATCCGATTGACCAAAAAGGGAGAATTCTTTTGCAGCCAATTGTCAATGTCGCATATGTGTAGTTTCACATATAGGCAGTTCATACCTGTCCTAAATATGGCCAAAAGTCAACGACCTACGATGAAACGTATTTTGCGGAGTATCTTTTATACCGTAATTTTTTCACATCTAAAATATTAGTCTAATAGTAATTCTAAAGAGATTGTTCAACTTAATAATCAGAAAACAAATGAAAATGTAGTCAATTTCTTTTCAAAACCTTATTTATAGTTTCTATATAAAAGGAAATGCTCTCTAATAATTCACTGTCTCTCCACGTGGATACTAATAACTTCTGTAAAATATCAAAGCTTACTCTTACCAGGATACGATTTTAGGCAATCCACAACGGAGAAATTTCGACCAGACAGAGTCTGGCACTAGTTCGTACAAATCACACAGACACGCAAGTAACTTCCTATTAAGAGAACTATTCAAAACCTTCGCACCTTTTCTATCATTCAACTACCGCAATCTTCTATCACCGTAATCTCTTACATATTTGCAATCTTTCTCTGTCGTATTTATACTAATTGATTATATCTATTCACTATGATTCTTAATTTTATTTAATTTGTGTAACCATATTTCTTATATTTAGAAAACAGTTATAAACTTAAAATTTAGACTCGGGAATAAACTCTCGATAGTTATTTCGCGAATAGTCATTGTTACATATATAAACTTTGTTTTAAAACAATAATTTTTCTACTCCCCTTTATCACTGCCCATGAAAGCTGGTGGCCGCGTTAGATTAGTGGTCATAGTCGTGAACTCGCGAGCTGTGTTGTTTCATCAACTCATGAGTTCCAATCCTTATTCCACCACAGCTCACCGTGTAATGTAATTGATACACGTTGAATCTGTCAAGGTTTTATGTCCTCCCGTTGGCGAGGTGTACAGAGTTTCCAAATCAGATATCGTCCTCGTCATTTGACAGAAGCAAAAACTTATGAAATCCGTCACCAATAGCATTCTTATAGGGGTGTGACGTTAATAAATAATCAAAGTCTTCTTAAAGTCCTCAGTTTTGTTTGCGCTGTGATGATAAAAGTCTGTTTCCCTCCCTTAGCTTTTTACCTCTGAGTGCCTGCATGCTCTGTGACCTCGGAAGGATTTCACCTTTAATGTTGATTCTGCGCTTTGTAGATAGATCTGTACAATAATTCTGTTGTGACTCCGATCAGTAATATAATTGCGCGTTATGAATTTATCAGTATAATAATTAATAAATCCCACTTTCAATTTTAAAAAAAATCATTTTTTTCTGATTTACAAATA
Organism: Nephila pilipes; assembly: GCA_019974015.1. Taxonomy (NCBI): domain Eukaryota; kingdom Metazoa; phylum Arthropoda; class Arachnida; order Araneae; family Nephilidae; genus Nephila; species Nephila pilipes. The sequence continues at coordinate 78,212 of BMAW01078271.1, read as the reverse complement.
CTTATAAATTATGGAACTTATTATCAGCTTTAATTTTTTAATAATAGCTAAGATAAGAATGTATTTTTGTCATATAAGGAAAGGTACTCGTTATTTATATTTTTTCCCCATTTGCCTGTTTTACTAACCGTTGAAATTTAGTTAAAAAATTGATGCATTTTTTTTTAAAAAAACTAAAATATGGAACTCATTTAAATGACTTAATTTTCTCAGACAATTTGGGTCCTTACCTAAAGTTTTTTTATTGCAATTCAATGAAACAATCTAGTTGGTTTAAAATATTTTTTTAAATTTTCTTAAAAAACTAGGAAGAAATTAAAAGAAAAATAAAATAGTGACTCATAACCAATCATCTTCCTTGTAAGGAAAAGACATAGTTAGTGAATAAGAGATCTGCCCTAAACCAGTTTTTTTGCTGGGAAGATCACAAAACCATGTTTTAAGACAAGTATGAAGTGCCAAAAAATTTATAAGAGATGTGGACCTTTAAAACTCTATTAATTTCCCTTCCGTAAAACGTATAATGCAAAAAAATAGCTATCAAATTCTTTTAATCTCGAAAATATTGATAATAATTCCCTACAAAATATCACTCCTGATCCCAAAATTAAAAGATCTATGAACATCCTACACTTAACTCTTAAATTATTAAATACTCAAAACATTAACGAAATGTAATTTTAGTTTTTTTAGTTTAGTTTTTTATTAATGTCGAATTGCAAGCAACACGAGGGCTATTGGAGAGGGAACTAGTAAATTTGAACCTTGGTCAAGTGACGAGGATGACATCTGAGCTGGCACTCCCTCTCCTAACTTGCACACCACGCCACGGGAAGACTTTGGGTCTCGACAGATTTAGCATACATCAGTCCCGGCTACACGGCAGGTCTTTAGTGGCCAAGGATCGAACCCGCGACTGTACGAAAACCGCCGGCCACGAATCCGAAACCCTGTCCATAAGGCTACCTTGGCCACATTAACGAAATGTAATCGAGCTCTGAATAGAAAACAAACACGATAGAACAAGTCGACTGTCTAGGAGGGTGGTCGTTTTGGATCCGGGCGGGGGCAGTTTTCATTTTTCCTCTGATTCTTTTACCATTCTGCTTAGCTGCAACCACATCGGAAGATAACGCAAAACATAACCACATCCTTCAAATCTGAACCGCCTATAGTGTGCAACTTCAGTCATAACTTCCAGATTCATATAATTTTCTGTACATCCATTCAATTTTCAAATGAAATCTACTTAATTCAGAGTAATTCTGGACAAGGTAAAGGCAAAATTCATACTCTACATTTAAAACAAATTCGGTGATTGAAAGCCTACAAGCTTATGTGCCTCAGTAAATCCGTCACTCTATAAGTCAAATAGATAAGCTTTGATTACCTTCTTACAATTTCTCTAACCGCTAAAGATAAAGCCTCTATGACTTCATCTATATCTCTTTTCTCCACAATGTTCTTCCTCTATTCTATTCCCTTTTATATAATAATGTTAATTTACGCTTCTTTCATCACGGTTCTTTCACAAGACGAAGTTCTCATTTCAAAACATCGTAATATTTTATCACCAAATACCAGTTAAATAGAAATGTGCATGGGAGAACCTGTTACAAATTTATCAAGTTTTACATTCAATAGAATAGTAATATTGCTTATTAGAATAATGGTGTCTTCAATTGTGAAGTAAAATAAACAGAAGCTTTAAATAAACATCATGTAAATAGTGAACATTTTCCGTGAGACAAGAAAATAATAATAGATATGTTGCAGAGAAAGTATGTAAATATTCCAAGCTAAATCAGTATTTTTTTATTACAGATCACGAATTTGTTTACCATGATCCTTCAATGGAAAAGTCAAATGGAATTTACAGAAATCAACAAGGCCGGAAACTTGTCGGATGACAAAAACTGTGCCGACCTGAAATAAGGACCACTCTCATGTAAAAGGTAAATTTGATTAAAAAAAAAATAAAACAAGTTTAAATTATATGCATGAGGAAATCTTTGAGCAATTTGTCTTTTAGGAATTGCCTGCTATTTAGTTAGGATGAGAAATCTGGATTTTTTTTAAAGGAGTGAATGTACAAATGTACTACATTGATACATTTTGTGTACATAGGCAAACATTAAAGGCATGGGATTTTCTTGAATGCGTTCGTCCATGATACGGTACATGATTAAAATAAAACGTTTCTTTGAATGAAATAGTTTAAACTGAAGAAGAAAAAAAAGTAAAGAGATTATGCACGTTTCATTCTTAATTCCTTTATTTCGACGGAAATGAATAGATTCCCTTCAATACTATTGGAATGTGTTGTTTTGAAGATATATTTACTTTTAAATTTCAGTTCGCTCCTTGTTTAAAATTTAAGGTTTAAGTCCCTTTTTTATGGGAGAGCTGAAATAATAGAAACATCGTGGTTTCTTTTGTTAATTTGTGCGAATATTTCATCTGATTAATAAAATAATACATACATGTACATGTTTATTAAGAATGATTCATCCGAATTTCAGAATTCTTTTTTTTTTTTCACAAATACACGACCAAGAATTTTAAGTAATGCATGAATATAAAAGAAAATTGAGGAAATTGTCTTACAAGTGTTCGATATAACTTCCCTTAGTTACAGATATAACGTCAATTCAATATAGAAATTACTGTCAAATATGTTGTAACGTATCAGTTGTACAGCAGGGGAAATCATTTGTTTATGTTCACATAAATTTTTGGGTAATAGTAGCGCATACATTTTACTTTTCATAAACCATTAAAGAAAGAAATCGCATGGCGCCATATCAGGAGACTTAGGTGGCCAGCTGAATAACATAAAGTCATTTGGTTCTCTGCAACAGCACTCCATGAACGCTTCGAACGCTTTTGAGAATAGCTTCACGCAGGATACAAGAGGGCCATATATTGCTCATCATATAAAATTTCACAATTTTTCCTTTGCACTTATGAATTCCTTATCATTCTGTGTCATTTAATTTTTAAAATATGAATTTCTGAAATCAGATAATTCAAATTGAATAACCCTGTATAGTTACAATATTATCAAAATTTAAGATATTTGATTTTGTACTGAATTTACAAATAAATAAATAATCAAACAAAATAAAAATGTAAAACTAAAGAAAAATAAGAAATTAAAATGCATAATAAATAAATATGTTTAACTACTGAAGTTGTGCAATAATAATAATAAATATTTGTTTTTAAGAAAATAATTATGACGGAACAAAGAATGCCCTGATTCTTTATTCTGTTAAAACATCCCTTTTATGTATTAAGATTGAATCTTGTCTATAAAAAGATTTTGTTTATGTTATAACGAATTTCAAATTCTAAAACAGTTTTTTATGACGGAATAAATAAGGGATTTTTATAGTCAATCATTATTTTTTTCATATGCGTCTCTAGGTATATTAATTTTTTCCACTGTTTCATTATTTAAGTAGCAATAAAATCATGGTCACTTATCGGGAAACGTAAAAGCTTTAGCCCTTCTCTAGTTTTCTGCTGCATCCCAAACTTCATGCAGCGCAGCTTAGTTGTTATTTTCAAATTATCCAACTTAGTAGACGGAGATTGTCAGAGCAACCTTATTATTGGACCTTGGCTATAAAAGGTGTTATTCATGATGCCTTTACTCCAAATAGGTGTTGTAACTTCATTGAACGGCAGATTCTAAGTGAAACAGCTGAGCATGATAAGCTATTCTAAATTATGAGGACATTACTTCGTTTATTACTTCATTGTACTATGCATATAAAGTGCATCCATAATGCTGATGCATATTCACGAGATTGAAATCGCATGCTTTAAAGACCTTGTTCTTTAGATAAGTGTTTATCGTCTCGTCATTTTATTAACTATTTCGAAAGGTAGTAAGTTCTCTTCCTATCTTTTTAATACTGACGCTTTTCTTACGAACACATACCATGTGTACTGTTAGGTTACCTTTTTAAAAGTAATTACAACCCTAAGAGTAGCTTTTTAAAATCAGATATTTATAAAAAAAAAAAGTTTGTATGTAGCATATTTAAACACACATAATGTATGCATTTCTGAAAGGTAAAACTCCCTCATTTTTAAATAAAACTCAGTATTTAAGAAATTATTTTTTTCAAAATGTTTCATTAGCTTACAGTTTCTACTAATTCGATAGGTGTTAATATTATTCAAGAATATCTTACCTCGATTTTTAGAAGTATTTCTCATAACTATGTGCTTGGGTTTGGTTCTACTAAATCTATTTAGAGTTTTACATTTTTTTTATATGAAGACTACAAAAAATAGAGAAATAAACATCTAGATCTAATTTATGGATTTTGTAAAAAATAATTATTTTTCTAAATCCTTATTCTATGGAAACAGTTTATACAAAAGAGCCAGAAAAAATTTCAAAGTTTATAATGATTGCAAAAAAGGCCTTAACCTTTTAAATATAATACTGTCAAGAAATATAAAATGCTAAAAAAAGGCCGATTTTAAAGTTTTAAAGGTCAATGAAATAGCACAATGTTACAGAAAGTTTAAATAACTCGCTTATTGATGAAGCTAGAACTAAGAAATTGTGTACTTTCGATTCGATTAATCATACGATTGAAATAAAGCATCGAAACTATTTTCGATATTTTAGTCATTTTTAGAATACTGCGTCTCCTTAATAATGATTAGTAATTTGCTTATACCCTTTATCAAAATCTAGTAAAAATACTTGTGCATCATTGATAGATTTTCATTTATTGTAAATAATATTTTACAATTATTTTTATTACAATTTTACAATTTTTTTATTACAGTTTTATAGCCTATTCTTATGTGTCAGCTTTCAATACGTTGTGTTTAACAATTTGTTTTATTATTAAATTCAAGTGCGGGAATCCAACATGTTTCTTACAGATATTTATATTTCAATTCGACCTTTTGAGGGTTAAATGAATACTGATGTAGAGTCTGCATTTCTAATTAAGTATTATCTTTAATCTATGAATTAATCGCAATTAGACATTATAACAAGGCTAAATGAATGTATAGTAGGAAAGAGGAAGTTCTTATGAAAAGATGCGTAAAATAAATTATAGGGCAAAATATTTTTTAAATAATACAAGACTAACATTTGGTGTAACTATTAGATTATAAAATTTAGTCAATTGATGCTGTGGATTTAACATTTTGCAAAGGAATTCATGTACCTTTAGACAAGACATATGATGGAGTGGTATCCCAATTTGTAGTTGTTGACCCTCCTTCTTTTGATTAAATTGTGTGTGATGGATTTTAAGTTAAAATTAAGTTTGATTAATATGTGTATCAGGGAGGAGAGTGTCTGAGAAATATGTGTAGGAAGTGTGTCTGTGAAGTGTGACGACGAAATGTGTGCCAATCTTGGCAAGAAACCTGTTTTATATGAGTCGCCGGGAGGAGTGAAGGGTCAGCTAAAAATAAATAAAATGCCCTTTTCTACCAAATGAATCGATGATATTTCGGAGAATTATGTGTTCAATGACCTTCAGCGGGTCCTTTATTGGTGAATTCAAAGAGCTTAACATGGACCGTCCAGACTTAGGAATCACTACATAATGCTCATGGGATATCATATATCTATATCTATGAAAAATATGTTTTACATAGTAATTTAATTAACTCAAAGAACTGTACATAGAATGCATATGAATTTTTAAGGAAACGTGAAACAATTTTAAAAATATTCTATCGTATGAATAAATTTTGGGGAAGAATTATCTCTTAATTTAGGTTCTTTACCTATAAAGACTTTGGAGTTCTATAATTAAAAATGTTTTATATTTTTCAGAATTATGAATACACATAATTAAAATTATTGTTTTTTATGTATATATAAGAATGTTCTAAAAATTAACTTCTTGTGAATGTATATTAGAACTATTAGAACGTTAAAAATGCTGCTATCTGATGTATCCACAATGGTAATGAAAATATAATGAACTAGAATACCTTAAGTATATGTATTATACAATTAACTTACTAATTATTAGTTATTGTTAAAAAGGAATACATTAACTATGCATGTAAAAGTAATGTTCTGAGTCAAGTTAACGATATTTCGCTAATTGTTTAATCACATATAATTAACGTCTTTCTAATACATTTGCATAATTTTTATAAATTTCTAATAATTGCCGATGCTAAAGATAAAAATTTTTTTCGATTGCATCTTGGCAAATTTTCTTCCTTAAAAAAGTTGAGACATCTTCTTGTAAGAAATCATTTTTATGTTAACGATTTTTATAGAATAATAGATTGCAGTTGCTTCTGGAGAGGTCTTTTATTATGATGAAGGGAGAAAAAAATGTTAGGACGGAAAAAATTAATTCGTTATAATTCCTATGTAATGCAAGTTTTCATCCCTAAAAAATAAGCTCAAGCAAGATTAAGCGTTATAAGATTTCTTTAGTAATTGATCAGTTTTTAATAAAGTGATAGGGCTTTAAGAACGGTTTATTTAAACCCAAAAAGTAAATGTATGGAAATAGAAGGACTTAAAATGACTCATAATTTCTTTAAAAAGCTGAGCTTATATTATAACAAAATAAGTATTAAGCTTATCTTTCGTAAAAATTCTCCCCGCTTAATGCTATAGAAAAGAACCTGAACTCGGAATATTTTTAATAGAAAAAAAATTGACTATTTTAACTGCAGGTCGTGTGATTATAATTATACGTCATATTTTGTACTTAAAAGTTAGACGGATTGGATAAATATGCAAATTATCCTTTAAAGAGTAGAAACAGAGACATGGAATATATTTTTCACAAGAAAGAATTATTCGATGTAAACAAAAATATGAAGATTATTAAAATATGTTTATTTTTCTGAGCTTCAATAATGGCAAACTGTATTAATATTGACGCAATTTTTTATCAGAAGAAAAGTATGCTTATTTAAGGTGTGTTATTTAGTGTTAGGAATACACAATTTCAAAACAATTTGATTTAAACTATAATGAGTATTATTATTTAATAAACTACTTATTTTTAATGTTTGCTAATCTCTTTGAATGAAGTGAAGCATTAACGAAGCAGAAAATCATATTAATATTGAATTCTTTTCCTATCCGAATAAAAGTGTGATAAACTTAGAGCTATAATTTAACATAGGTGAAGAAAACTTTATAGGATCACGTCCTGCTTCGACCAATTTTCACTGAAGAAAGAAGCAATCGCAAGAAGAAATTTTACTATGTCTTACGGCAAAAGATTACCATCAGTAATAAATATGTTCCTTATTTAATTTTGTCCATTCTGCTTAATTTAACCTATTCATTTTAAACCCCGAAAAAAAAAAGAAGCAGATCTTTAAACCGTAAAGTCGTTAAGAATGTGATAAAATCAGAACTTAAAATTCTTTCCACAAGTCAGGGTTTATCACCGGAAAGGATTTCAACGCTAGAAGACGTTGAATGCTAAAAACAGTCACAGAACTTTGATACCAAAGACATAAAGGACTTGAAAAATGTTATGTCAGGTGCTAAGCCATTCCGCCTGTCCCCCTCGGCGAAAGTTACAGTCTTAGACAACCTGTGGACATCTGCTAAATTTATGTCCCTATTGGCTTTTGAGGAAATTTTTGGAGACATCTTCCAGAACAAAAAAATCCATATCACTTTTTTTTTTGTGCATGGTAGGAACGTTTTTCCGTGAAATGTGTCCAGGCGTAAAATTTCGTTCTTTGTCGCTCTTTTATTACCGAATAAAAACTTTGTTTTTATAACTGCCTCAGAGCTTTACGACCTTGTCGAGTGCCAGTGTCATGTCTTAAAGCCAAAAAGCCACTGAGTGCAGACATTTACAGGTTCCGTGTAGATTGCTGAGATGCGCCTTCAATCACGATCAGAAGGGAAAGGGTAAGGTAGGGAAATAAAAATGGTAGAGAGAGTTAGTAAGACTATTTTTTTTATCCCTTTTCCTTTGAGCGCTGAACGTGAGTTCAAAGCAAAGTGGTAAGAACAACGGATTACTGCATCTTTTATGACAGTGTTTTATTTCTTTCTGTATTAAGATGTAATTTATTGCATAACTAATACGGATCTGCTTACTACATCTAGAATTTTAAAGTAGTTATAAGTAAATTTAACTATTCAATAGTATACTCAACAAAATTGCTGTACAACGTATCCATGTGACTGATATGAAAATAGTATTAATATATGGCGCGTAATTGATATAATTTTAACATTGGTATACTATGTAAGGGTGATACAAGAATATAATCTTGTTAATATAAATATAAAACGAATACACACTTCATAAAAGTTCATATACTATTGATATTCGTAATTCCTAAAATCGATATATACTTGTAAGATTCATGTAATTCGTAAATTTCATATACCTATATGACTGAATTCTAACTTGAAAATTGACTCCACAAGATTTGCAGCACTAAACTATTGAAAGTACATTTTCGAATGAGCTTTTATAAAAAAAATGAAACTGGTTTTGCTAATTTCATTTTAGAATATGCCAATTTTTCCCATTCAATTGCTTAAAAAGAATTTTGATAAACGTAAAGTAAAAATACTTCTGCTAGATCCACAAAAGGAATTACTATCTAGAGAAGAAACCAACTTCGTCAAATTATAATGCATTTTTATTTTCACAAGCAAAATATTTTAAATTGCAAAAACATTGCTAATATTAACAACAAAAAGAATAAAAACAGTTGATTCTGCCAAAAAAATCTATTAATATATTAAATATTAAAATAAGAGAAAACGATAAAATATTAAAGTAGACAATAAATTTATGTTTCGGTATTAAATTAAAATCAAACGACAAAATATTAAATTAAATATATTTTAGCAATGCAAATATACTTTAAGCAAACTAAATGTAATTATGATAATCCTAATGTATTATAATGTTAATTATTTGAGCCTAACGTCACATAAGTTTTATTTTAAGCCCACGCATTTTTGTTAGCTCCTTTTTTTCAAAACAAAATGTTAGCAAATGCTAAAAAGGCTTAACAATGGCATGAAAAATATTTTTATCCAAATTGGATAAATTTCCTGCACATATAAAAAATAACTTGAGTACCAGGTTCTGAATTCCAGTTTTAAAGCAATTCACAATATATTGCATACAACTAAAATAATAAAATAGTAATTTTAGGACTTGCGAGTGCATAATCCTGAATCATTTAAATAAATTCAATCGTCTAGATCTAATAAATGTAATTGTATGATAATACAAATAGCTTTCAAGGACAAATTTAGTTCCTATCTAGTGAGGAATATAATTAAGCATATGCATAACTAGTGTTTCAGCCCACCTGAGACAAATGAAAATTCATCATTTCTTCCTGTTTGCAAATATGCAAAGGACAAGAGAAAGAAAAATTTTAAAATATAATTCAAATAATAGTATTTCAAGACATTTTTTTTTTTTTAATTTTAAGTATATTTTAATTTCTTAAAGCACTTATAAGCGTATATTTTCAAAGTTTCGCTAAATTCATACTGATAGAACGAAACAAAATAATTACGACAGAAATGGTTGTCCGAAAATATAATTATTCTAAAACAATATTCAATATAACATTGCAAATACTTAAACATTACAATGGATGTAATAATATAAGAACCTGAAAATAAATAAAAAAAAATTCCTTTATTATATTTAAATGTAATTATTAATTTCAAAGGTAAGTTTTCTTAGCCTTTGCTGCTGTGAATTTATTGATTCGTTCATCAAAATGTTTGCTGTGGATAACATCTCGCTCAATCACGTAGTCAGTAAAACCAAGGCTGACAATCTGTCCGGTACAATGAAAGATCTCAGGTAGGTCAAGATATGTTTAAATTCTGAGAACCTTTCATAAATGATGATGGAGGTATCATTTATTAATGTGCCTTTTAATGCACATAAGAATTGAATATATTTAATACTAAAAATGCGTTACACCAATTTGATGTCCTCTGGATGGTACTGCCTATGTATCTAAGCCATTATTAAACTCCTGTAAAACTTCAACATAATATGAAGATTTTGAAATCTAGTTTAATTTAATATCCAAAAGTTCTCTTATTCCAAGAATAAGTATTCAGCAGAAACGAGCATCGAACTCGAAATTCTCCAGAAACCAAGGCTTTAGGTTTACGTATTATTACAAAAACAGATCTAGTGATTTTACGATAAAAATCAGTCCAACAAAGGAGATAGTGGTAAATGACACTTCATTCACAATATTTAAAAGAAGACAAAACACAGATAACAAAACTTTTCCTGATTAGCGATACAATAAGAGCAAATACAGCGCTTGTACTGATCAGCAACACAAATAAATGAAAAACAGCACTATAACAAAAATAATATATCATTTTCAATGACGTCCAGTTCAACAGCGTACTAGTTCACACCGATTACAAATCTATAAAGTAAGGCCCTACAATTCCAAAGCAGACTCCAACAGCTTCCGGGAAATACAAGCCGATTCCTGGAAGATATAGGGCGCTTCTTGGTAAATTCAGACATCTTTTCGACAGATTCACCCAGTGTCAGCATCTCTTTGTGTTAATAAGTATTCAGACTAGGCATACAATTGAAGGAAAAGTCTAGAAATATTCATAACTTTTCTCCTAATCGAGATATCAATAAATTTCAGCATTTTCTAGAACCATAATTTTGTCGTCAAGTCAGACTTTTAATTGTGCCATCAAGAGAACGTTTGTTAAATGTGTATTTTTATTCCAGATAATTTTGTTGGATATAAAAACTTACTTATTTTCTGAAATAAATGTCATTTAAGAAAGTAATTTTATTTCATAATAGGCAATGGGCTATAAAATAAGTCACTTTACTTGTTATAATAATATAACTTTCTTCAATGGTAATTTGTTATTAAACATTTCAAACAAAATTTAATTGTATTACTGTAGAAAATTGCTTTTCAATTTTGGACATCGACATAGTAATACAGGTAGTTTTAGTAATGAAAATTTTTAATCGATTGTGTGTGTATGTTTTGTTCTAATATTTATCTTTTGATGTTTTTAAGATTAAAATACCTCACACTACCATATAATGAATTAGTTTATTAGCATATTATTTCATATATATATGAATAATCTGTTTCTATACTGTATTCGTATCCTTCCCCCTCTTAAATTAATGAGTATTTAAAATCTACGAACTTTCTAAAGCAAAGGATAAAAATTAAAAAATATTTGTTAATAAATTTTCCATACTCTTGTACAAAAAGGTAACTTTTAAAAAAGTGCATTTCATTTAAAGGAATTAATTATTAAATATTTACTTATTTATTCAAATGAACACTGCTTAGGAGGTTTACAAAGTTTTTTCTCTGGCTTTAAAATACTTTTAAAGGGTATATATATATTTTTCATTTTTAATATAATTATCTGATGAATACCAATATGAACCACTTATCGCTTAAAAATATTTACTTGTGGGACTTTTAACTTAGGTTTAAAATAGTTCTTAAAGCTAAATTTTTTCATTCAAAACTTTTATTCCTAAGTAATATTTTGAATATTTAATTCGTTTCATTAAGACAAGTATTAACTATTTTATTCGTATATTTTTTTAAGCCTGTAAATTGTTTCATTCAGCAATAAGTTTTTTTTTTTTTTTAAATAATGAAATACAAAATTACATTGATTTAATGAATGAATGTAAACTGCTTCAATGTTTTGGTTAATGTATGTGTTCCAAAACATAATATATGCAGTTCCTTTCGCCTCCCGTATCATTTCTTACTCTGCAATTATATATCCATAAAGTGCAAGGAAAATGCAATATAGAGCTTGTCTAATCATTGCGTAACATTACATTTGAAAAATATGTTGTGTAATAAAGTAAAACCTAACTTGATATTAAGGATCATGAATGAAACTCAAATGACATTGTTAGATTGGTTTTTAACGAAGTTTGTATTTCTATACATTTTATATTGTAGATTTTACCTCCGTTTTAAGATAACTCAGACATTAAGTACTCAACATTACGCATTCTTTATTTTTTTTCTATTAAAAATGGTGAGCTCTTTACTTAATCCATTATTATTTGTGAGAATTTGATTAATAGAAAGCTAGAAAATTGTTACCAAATATGCCACTCCGTAAGAAAATTCACCATGATAACGCTTTTCTCAGAATGTGTCTTACAGGATTCAGGTACATTTTCTTCAAAATATACTTTATCTATCGACAGATATTTTCCACATAATGTAATGAAATTATTTCCGATACAAGGAATTATAATTTTTTAAATCTAATAAACATTCAAAATTTAGATATAGCACAATATTTGTATTAGACTTGAGAAAAATTTAAATTATAACAATTAAATAATTTTTTTTATTTCAAATTTTGTTACTGTAATTGTGTTCAAGTATAAAATGCTATGTTTACATGTAACTGTAATTTTTTTTAAGTTGTAAATGTAAAATGTAATGAATTGAATTCAATATGTACCTAAAAGAAAGTGCAAGATTTGCAAATGTAAACACAACCGTTGATTATATATATATATATATATATATATATATATATATATATATATATATATTTAATTTAGTGTAAATATAATTTAATTTAGTGTAAATTTATATATATATATTATTTTAATTTAGTGTAAATTAAACTTTTTTTTCCATATCAAACATGTCTTAGTTACCTTAAAAATATATAAATTGTATGAGTTACACTTTTTTCTTTTGAATGATGTATACTTAATCTGTAATATCGTGGTTTCAAAGTGGTTTCGGTTGATTTATTATCTATTAACGTCAAACTTATAAGCATCACGAAGGCTATTGGTGACGGATCTCGTAATTTTGAATCTCGGTCGAGTGACTAGTAAAATATGTGAACTGGACCCACCCTCTCTAAACTTCCACACCACGCAAACGGGATAACTTGGAGCATGTATAGAATTAGCGTGTATCAGCCACTAGTGGTGTGTTTTTAGTAGCATTTGGACTTGAATCGACGTCTTGACAAAGCAATGCCGGCTGCGAGTTCGTAACCATAACTACTTGTCTAGAATAGGTGATGAAAGAAAGAGCATATTTTATAAGAAAAAAAACGTGTTCAGACATCACGGCAGATTGTTCTGCTAGCGCTTAACCAAAATATATATGTATTAATAATGAACTGTAAGAGATAAGGAAGAAAAAGATGTTTGTCCAAAAGAACATCTAAGATGTAGGCCTGGGCGGTTGTGTCTTCTGAACTGATACCAGAGTAAAATAAAACTCTATCTGTTCCTCCAATTAGACTGAGTTATTCTGTTTTAAGTAATCGAGAAAGTATTCGTTTATTGCAACTCGAATTTTTTAAAAGAACATCGAACAACATGGATTTTTTCAAACAGAAATTACATAAATAATAAATTTTTTGATTATTTATATATGCTAATATAGCTAGAATATGTTATTAACATGGGGCTTTTTTTATTTTAAATCTTTAAAGTTGTACCGAATTTATGATTATATTCTCAATCATAAAATAAGAACACCTTATATTTAAAAATAGTTCTTAAACAAATACTGTGATCAAGATTCTGAACTATTATTGTTATTTGTAAAACTCTATTATTTTTTTCTAAATATTATTAAATCAAATTCGATAGTATTTTTATGCACGTGCCATTAATGGTTAAAGAATGTACATTCTCCATAAGTTCAGTTCGAAAATCATTTTAATTACTTTAAAATAGATATACTGCGATACATCTTGAAGTTAGGTTAAAATAGCTCATTATTTTATACATATATATATATATTATTGGTACTGAATAATCCATTGAATGAAATATTTATTGTAAATTTCCAGATGCAGATATTTCTTTGATGTGATTGAGATTTTGTGCGATCCCCCTTCTTCAAAAAGTAATCCAGAATTTGTCTTTTTGAAAGAGAGAAAAACATAAAAATTATACCAGTCTATCTAATTTATTTCTTCTATCTTCTACAAAAAGGAGAAAAAAAAAACAACCCTTTCGAGAGTAAAAAGCGTGGGCGGATGGATGATGTCTAGTATCGATCTCCTTATTTGGAAGTCTAACACCGATTTTCCAACTGCTTTGTCCACCAAAATGAGTTATTATAGTAAAAAATCAAATCTTCAGTAGCATATAAAATAGAAGATGAAATTTCTGTGGCTTCATAATACGCGTATGATGTATTATAAAAACTAGAATTTATTGGAATTGATGGTACTCGCTATTCTAAAAGCCTTTCTGAAATAGCTCTTGTATACTTTCACAAATAATAAGAAATTTTCGATGACGATATGATGATCCTGTTTTCAAATGGGAAGAGCATTAATGATTAATAAACCAGTATATTCAAAACATGATGATGCTGGTTTCCATTTACTAAACTCGGGTTTCTTTCTCTTTTTGAACACTGTGCACGATAAATATACTGACTTCAAATACGGTTTTAATATTAATATCATTTTGATGTACTTATAAAGGCAGTATTAATATGTCTTTCCTTATGTACTTCGATTTTGTTGAGTTCCCCGTGGTAGTCTACTAGTTAATATTGCAAACATATCGAATTTGTTGAGACGCAGGTTCGATTCCTGATGCCACTAAAGACCTCAGTGTAGTGGCCGATCACTGTTATCTTTATCGAGATCCCAACTGCTCCCGTGACGAGGAATTTTGTTGAGAGAATATCCAACTCAGGTGTCGTCCTCTTCATTTGAACGAGGTTCAAAATTACAAAGTCCGTTGTCAGTAGCAATCATGTTGTTTTTAAGTGTGATGTTAATAATCGATCATTCGCTCGATTTTTTGGAAAATTTTGTTGCTATAATCTCCGAAAAATAGTATCAATTATTTGTCATTTAAGACGACACTGTTCCATCTGAGCGCTTTCTTAATATTTGGAATAAAAATTTAACTGTGTTTTATGAAATATAGTACTCTATAACTAACCGACACAAATGTTTTGAATTTAGTGTATATTGTTACTAGAATCTTACATGAAACTAGAACCGCAAGTCCCAAAATTGTATAGTGTAGACGACGACTTTCGTCACAAAAGAGAGAACACAAAATTCGGACTGAGTGGAAATTACGAAAAAGGTTGTAATATAGAAAATTCATATCAATGTTGGAAGACACGGAGTTGCTAAATAATTTAAATCTTTAAAAATATTTTTAAAGTTTTTTTATAATCCCTCAGCCATTTTTGAATATGTATGTTTGCTTATAAAAACATTTATCAAGTTTGAACTTCATAATGCATTGCAGAAAATTGTGTATGAGTTTATTTCTGCTGTTATCTCAATTAATTATTTTTTTATAATTACTAAAGCAATTTTAGGATCAAGAGACTATAAGATCAGATGGCTCGTTAACTCCCGAGTTTGCTTAACATGCATTTTTACTATAGAGTCATTTTTAGAGAAGAGAGTGATACTCCCCCTCCCCTCTTTTTCTGTTTTATATATCAAGGAATGAACTTAACATAGAATCCAAATTTGTAATAACTTAATTATTCTTGGATTAAAATAAATTAGAAATATGTGAAAAAAAAGAAATCAAATTATACTTACGTACCTGAAAACGTGAAAAATGAAGTGCAGGGATAGAGAAGGAATCTTACATGAAATTGGAACCGCAAGTCCCAAAAATATAAAGTGTAGACGACGACTTTCGTCATAAAAGAGAGAACACAAAATTTCGACAGACTGGAAATCAAAAAAAAGTTTGTAATACTAAAAATTCATATAAATGTTGGAAGTCACAGTATTACTAAATAAGTATGCTTGTTTTCTTTGGCTTATACAATAAGAGGATGCACAAAACTTTAGCATCCTCCTCCCACATAGAAATATAGTCTTAATGCATGATTAACCTGAACCCCAGAACCTAAAGAGCTTTCATTTTCACTTTCAGTTTTATTTCAGTAGTTTTTAATCATTAGTTATGATGAAAATTATTTAGTAAAGCTTCAAGTGCTCTGTAAATTAACTGCTTTTACCTCAATTTTTGTTTACAGGTATACATTTTGTTTAAGATCAAATGAGAAAACTGAACAGCAAATTTAGGCATGATCTTCCTTTTTTTATATTTTAAACCCGTGTTTCATTCAAGTTAAAAAAAACTGAAAATTTATTATGAATAGTGAAAAAAATAACATTATATTTAAAATAGTAATGGAAATATAAATTTTCCTGTGTAAGATCGTAAGTGAAATATTTGTGTTGAGTGACCAATGTAATAGGGGTAAACCCCTTTTTTTATTTCCTTAAACCAAAAATGGGGTCTCTACATATAAAAGATTTTTTTAGACGAATATGAATGAGGAATAAACATCACATTTATTCAAGCACATTTCAGAATTTCATTGTGAAAAGAAGAAAGAAGGCTCATTCGAAATACAAATAAAAATAATAAATACAAATACAAAAAATTGCTTAGCAATTGTTCTAAGACTAGAGATACACGTAATAAATATAGCCATTAACAAAGAAAGAGTTAACAGACTGAAACGAATCGATTATAAATTGGCTCGAATTATTCCTCATGAGAGGGAATAATTCACAAAATAGTTTTTCTGTACGCTTTTTTGCAATCATGGCCACAGTGATGTAGTGATTAGCATATCTGACTGCATGAATTGTCGACCCAGGTTTAATTCCCAGTGACTACTGTATTTGGTCGTATCTCATTTCAGTTCTTCATCTTTCCGGTATCGATATATGAATACCAAGATCATCGCTTGGAAAGTTAACTGTGAGTCCCCAGCTTAGGGCTATCCGCTAGGCCACAAACTAATAATTATCATCCCAAGCCTACAAAATCTACAGGAATGGAGAGCAGCACCACGTATTAGGACTTTTTAGGCCCAGTCAGCCTTTAAATGAATTAATTAACCATCGCTTTCCATGCTAGCAAATAGTTATATCAAAGATACGGGGGATTAATTATTCATCGTTCAAATTTTACTGTAACTGCATCTCTCTCGATCGATATTCGATTTATTGTTTATTAACATCGCAATTAGAAGCAATATGAGAGCAATTCACAATGAACCTCAGTCAAGTAACTAGAACTACCCTTGAACTAACACTTCCGTCGCTTCTTTAACACACAAATGGGATTACTTAGAGCCTGTATAGATTTAATATGCATCAGCAGCGTTACATGGCGGATCTTTTAGTGGAATCAGGACTCGAACCTTCGATTTGACTGAAAGAAATCTGCCGCAAGATCGCTTCCATAGCTACTCGTCTACCGCGACCGATCTTTCCTGAAGAATTACTAAATACGCAGAGTAACAAACGTTCAAAATGCTTGACTTTTGAAATTCAAAATCGGGTTTTCCTCTGTTTATCGTTGTTCCGTGATAATGTTCAGCTGACATAATTGGATATTTAAGGTATTTTATATGATAAAACGATTCTAACTATACCCATGATTCGAAATGACCGTTAAATGTATTTTAGTCTTGAGATACTTTTTTTTGCTCATTATTTTTATCTTTCATTTCTTTAGGATTCAATATAGATACCCTTAAATGTGCATGTTTTCGATATCATTGCATATCGTTAATGAATCTACTTGTTATTAATGATTAAGTAATTTACTAACTCTCGTTTTTTTCTTAAATTTTAGATTGTATATGACAAAGGACCAAGCGAGCTACGGGTAAGGAGCCGTATTTGCAACTGCTTGTATCTCTGTAAGTTTGCGAGCGTCATTGTGCCACAAAACGCCCGGTGCAAGTTCGATTATTGCAAGTGATTGAAAACTTCATCAAGGGGGTACAAATCCCATGATTTACTCCCTTCAATATGCAAAATTTTCAATGTATGAGCACGCTCTATGTGGACTGCATCGTGTGTCGTTTTTAAGTGTTAAATTTCATGTGTATCTCCATGTTGACACGTGACAAAGAACTGAGCTTCTCCTGTGCAATATCAGTCGCACGCCATTTATGTTTATTGTATGTCATCCTTCGTAACGCTTCGTTTAGCAAATATTTTAGTATGTGTTTTTGAAATGTGCCACACACGTTTTGCAGTAGTTTCAATGTAAATGATATGTGTTCAAATTGAATTGATTGTTTGAAAATTTTGATTAGAAAAAAAAAAAAGGCAACTTTCAACGTGTTTCGCGAGCAGAAGATGTTTTGTTGCTTCACAAATTATGTTTTCAGTGGAAAATTACACTATTTATTTGCTATTTATGGAAGTCGATGTAATGTTAGCGCGAGTGAGATTTGTGTTGTGAATATGCCTTTATATGTGTGACATTGTAAGTTAATGTTAAGTCTTTCTCAAAGCGAGAAAATAATTTGGTATGGCTCTCTGACAAACTGATGGCTTAGATTAGATGTCTGTATTTATTTAAATAAGTATGTCCTAAGAAATCAGTTGCAGACTTATCAATATCTTCAAAATTTTATCTCAACAAGAATAAGTTTTTATTTATTTTTGATGAAAATAATGAAAAAAGATTTCAAGTAGTTATGGCATTAATTTAAAAGGAATAATTTTGATATATTGCTTGAATAAAATGTACTGATTGATATGATACTAAATAATTTTAAAAATTTTCTAATATGCAACGATAAATAGTTTGGAAATTACACTCGTTTATCAATGCAATTCTGATCAAAAGTTTTGAAATTCTAATCAAAAACGTTTTTTCCAGTTATTAAAATATTAAAGGATTGTACCTATTTCTAAATAATAAATATATTAATTTTGCATAATCATATAATTGCTCTGATACTAATCATTGTATTATTTTTATGACCATATATTTTTCATTTATAATTCAATGTATGAATAATAAATATTGTCTTAAATTTCTTTAAAATATATTAAAATGAAGATAAAATCAGGATAACTCCAAGAAAGAAATGAATAAATTAATGGTAAACGGTTACATGAAACGGTATCATTCATCTCTTCAGTAAAAGAGTTGTAAATAGCTCTTTTCAATATATCTTAGCAATAACGTATTACCAGATCATTCTGTTCTACTTTATTGGTATTAGTAATGAGTTATTAACTGTAGTATAGTAGTTGTATAAATTATGTGTTTCTGTTCTACTAAATAAATCTTTGTAAGCATATTTTGAATGAATAACTTACCCACAGATAATTTGATTTCTTAAAAAAAAGCTTTTTGATTCTAAATATCAAGATGATGTAAATTGCTACTAAAAATGTATCCAAACACTCCGTCTCAAATGTGATGATTTATTAGTTGAATATTTATTTCTTACTGCACTTCATTAGAAAAAGATTGGTCTGATGTTACATTTGTGCCAGGAACATTTAAAGATTAAAAAATCTCGTATAATGTTATAAAAAATATGAAAGGCATGCTTTGTTACATTTTTTAAGCGGTGATGTATTATATGAACAAAAGAAAAAGCAATAAATGTACATGAAATCATTTTGTACAAACGCTTCTTCATATCCCCATTTAAAAATATAAATGGGTCATTCAGAGTATGTTGCGACACAAATGTGGCTTAAATTATATTGTACGTAAATTAAATCTTACAAAAATTGCAAATATGTCGTAAACTCGTAATACATGAGCAATACCAATTTATCAGAACAGATGCATGAATATTGAAATGGTATTTTTCTATAATGACTTTGTATTGAAAAACAAAAAAAAAAAAGACTTTATTCAGTTTATATCAATATCATCACACGATTAACAAAAATGAGAAGGAACAAAAAAAATTATGGAACAGTCTTAGTAGTTATGTGTGGAACATTTTTACACGTTTGTCAATACACGTCAGCTTATTTACTTTTATGTGATATCCCTTCACTATGCAGCAAAAATTCCTGTGTCGTTTTATATAATGAACAAAAAAAGAAAAGAAAGGAACATTGTTTAGAAAAGAGAAAAAAAAAAAAAAGATAAAGAATGAAATGAAAACAAGGAATTGCAGAACGAACTGGATTCTCGGCTTGTGTCCAACGGACATCTGTGTTGCTTAGAGCAGTTGTTTCAACCCTTTTGAGTGAAGTCAAAAACAAACAAAAGAATAGAAGGGGGAAAACAAAATCGATTTAGAAGAATTCTTCGCTCGCAGCTGCAACTATTCGTTCGTTACAGCACTGGCCTTGGGCTTCTTGGAAAAGACCAATCAATAATTTTTCTTTTTTTTCCTTTTTTTTTTATTTCTGCTGTCGTTTCCTCGCAAGTTGTGATCAATTGGGTGGCTGAGAATGATATCACGAGTGTCCAGAAAAAGACACGTTTACCGAATGAATGTGCTTGTTGGGCTAATGATAAAAGACTAACAATCGCTGATGAATAAATATTGTTTTATGTTCACTGTTGAGTAGATTTCTTTCAAATGTTTCTGTGTGACTTATTTATTCTTTTTGCCTTTAGTTTGTCACTTTGTTAAATGTTGCTTTATTTTATATATATGTATGCATTTTACTTGGCTTTGTCGTTAAACTGAATTTTACGAATTAATGTTTTCTTAAACGATTACAGTTATATTTTAATGTTTGTTAAAAACATTAATGTGTTTTGAATATTTTTCAAAAAAAAAATTAAAAATAATTAAATACTGTGAATAATTAATGACTGAGAGATTAGAACATTTAAAGCGTATTACACAATTTTAGTGAATCTATGATCGCGTAATTAATAGAATATATTTATCAAATATTAATATAAGCGATAGAATATATTTGAGGACATATGCAATTAATTTAATGTAGTATAATTAACGAGAGTTGAAATGTTATTTTAAATATGTACCGTCGAAAAATACACGTGAAAAATTTTACCAATATTTCTTAAATATATTTCGAATTGGATTCAAAGATATTAAAAAGTAATTTTTTATTATTTCTTTTCAGACTATCGTCAATATTCTTCTCATATTTTGGAATTAGAGATCAATTTTATTATGTTCCCCTAGAAATTGTTTTTAATTCTTTTATTTATTTTCCTCCTTTTGCTTCATAGTCACCTAATCATTTGTGCATATAATTATATTCTAATGTCATTATCCGATTTTCAATGCAGAAGGGAAGTTAAAATGTAATCTTATTTGAATTTCGGGTGAATTATAAAATTATTCTAACGCATTTTGATTTGTTTCGTTTTATTAATGTCGCAATTATCTACAATTATCATGATTATGAAAACGATCAATTCAGTAATTAACATTTTTTTTTTACTTTTAATGTAATACCACTTCAGAAAAAGCTGTGACTTTGAAGACAGACACAGATAAACCAACTAATCAGCTAAATGTTAAATAGATAATATATCAATAGTACTACTTATAATGCATGTATTTCGTTTTATAGAGGGCACCATATTTTTGTTAATCGTATTTATTTTGCCTTATTTTGATGATCAAAAAATAATTTTATTTTGTAAATCATTAAGTGTCTTAGCTTGTCCTAATTTGTTTTTTCATCCCCTGAAAAAGTCGTGTATACTAATGATTAAATTATAAATGAAAATTACTGAATAAATAAATAAAGAAGTTTGAAAAGTTGTTTGATGAAAACTTCACAAGTCGAACGCATAATATGTTTTATAAAAGCTTAAATCATGTAAAAATGTTTGGAACAAAAGAACGAATAAATCATATTTAAAATTAGACTAATTGGGAAAGACCTTTGCAGAAGTATTTATTTACGAAATATATCATGCAATTAGTAATTTACAATTAGTAACAAACAATTTATGCATTATAATATATTACTTTCGATTGAATGTTAATTTATTTTACAAATTTTGTTTATTATCCTATATTATTAAAAGACATAATTAATAAAATTTATTTTTTTATACATTATTTATATTAATGTTTTATTTTAAGAAGACATTCATTTCATGTAATTTTAAATAATAAATCCTATTAAAAATAAACCAAGCTGAATATGGTGTTATACATTCCAACTTAAGTTACTGATCTACTTGAAAATTTTGAAATATGCAACATGTACTTAAAAATTACTCTTTATCAGCAATTATTATTAGTAGTAGAAGAAATGAAATATTTAAAAACATATTATACGAAAACTCCTTATTATTTATTGTGCTTTTTCTTGTCATTTGAAGTTTAGTATAAAAGAGTTCTTTTTATTTTTATTTTTCAAAACTGAATTTTTCATTAAGCAAAAACTTAATTCAATAAAAATGAATATTGATATTTCCTAAAAACAGCAATTCATGTTGAGTATACAAAATTATCATACAGTTCCAGTGAACTCAAAAAAAAAATTACACGAAAATGCAATTTCTTATATAAATTTATAAATCTGAATCTGTAGCTTCAAATAAAATGACACATGAGTTCTTTTAACCCAATCCCATTTTCCTCTACTTCGTAAACAACACTGGAATGCGCAGAATGACATTAAATTTCGTGTTCTAACATGCCAGTTATATTACTATTTGTAGGATATCTGTTCGTTTTTTGACAGCAGAAAGTGTTTTTAGGTTTTTAATATGAGAGAGTGTATTCCTTATCTGTTTGAAAAATAATGGTATCTGTTATTGTAATTCGTGAAGAGTCTAGACACTGATGTTGATATCGCTCTTGGAACCTTGGTTATCACTTTACACAACAAGCTTATTTTTAATACAGTTAAATTTCAAGTACCTAATGCATATCTACTCCAAAGCTACTGATTTTATTCTCCAAGAAAAACAAAGATTGGCTTCTGAAATAGTAGAGGTGTGTATTAAAACATGAATTCAATTTATATTGTCTTAAGTAGCTTAACAATTGTACAGAGGAAGTTGATTACTAATTTTTTTTCAAGTATCACTGCGCCAAGAAGATACATTTTCAAAATATTTCCCACATGGGATGTAAAAATCATCTTTTATTTAGAACTATTATTTTTGAAAACGAGAAAGAAGTTTTATTTCTATCTACTATTACATACAGATATTCAAAATTATTTTAAAATCTTAATCTTGATAATTTTATTAAGAAATTATCGTTATTTAGAAAAAAAAATCTGCAATGATTATTATGCATTACTTTTAATAATACGTTTTATATATGGGGGATATTAGTTAAAATAATAAAAAAAAGATTAAATATCTAAACTCCTTTGAATTACATTTTCGAAAGAATTAATTCGTTTCTCTTCCTACAAGTATTATTTCAGTGTAATGATATAACTTATTTATAAATACCCTAATTTTATTTTTTGATCATATTGAATAACATGAAGTTACTGCAACATATTTTAATTAAATAGAATTGCTTAGTAAAATATTAATAAGTGAACTTAAATTTCTGTAGAACATAGAGACATAGCTTTAAAAAATCCTACAATATCTCATTATGGGAATTCACAATATTTATTTAAATTTCTCAGCGCAATAATTTTAATCACTTGTTTTGACTTCTGTTTTAGTGAAATATTAGGAATAATTCTTAATTTGTAATATGTATTGCATAAAGAATGGTTTTACACAACAAGGTTTTCTTAATTGAAAATTTTCAAACAGGAAAAAAAAAAAACTTTCAATATTTTTATAAGAAGGAATTAATAACCAATGTTTTCTAATCATGTATTCTTTTAAAAATAAGAATAAAATAAACAATGAAATTTTAATTACAAAATAAATTCAAAAGATATCAGAGATGTCATTAGGTCACATCTATGTAAAAAACGGTGATTATGATTCTTATAAAATTCATTAGCATATATCACTATACGTTATTAAATTTAGAATATGATATTATACTTTTCTATCTGAGAAAGTGATTCCTGTACAAATTTGTTATAAATGTATAAGCATATTTCTAGTCCCGATTCTTTGGCATTAAGTGTTTTGAGTCGAAAGTATTTATCATCTATAGCAGTGGTTCCCAAACTTTTTTACCCATGGACCCCTTTTTATAGCCAAAATTTGCCCACGGACCCCCAAGTGAAAAAACTATTTAAATGCATAGTATAAAAATTACAAATAAAAAAAAAATTGTTGAAAAAATATCTATTGAAATTATAACTTTTGTTTAAAAAAAATAAATAACTGGAGGAGACGTATGAGTGTATTTATTTATGAGTAGCAAATCCCCACGAGCACTAATTCAAGTAAATCTCTCTCTCTCTCTCTCTTGTGATGAGGTTCATAATGGCAATGACTCCACGTTATACCAAATAGGAAGGCGGGAAAGCAGTCAACAACTTCTGTATAATAACCTATAATGCAGGATATAAAATTGGAACCTGTTTTTGCAACCAGAATTTGTGGAATCCTTGTTCAAACATTGGTTTATGTTTCTCATTTGTGGATATTTCAATAAGCTGCTCCTTTATTATTATTGATTCATCTGTTTTGGGGATCTATGTTTGTCCACGGGCAAAAGGGTTCAACACCCATTCGGGAATATCCAAGTGAATAATGCCTTCAAATCTCTGGTTCAGGTCTGCATGAAGAGCCATTGAGGGTTGACAGTAAGTAAGCAAATCTTCATCTCTATTTTGCAATTTCGAAAGATTGGAAACTGAGAACATTCTCATCTTTCCAAGTTCTGTTTGTACAGAAAAAGTTTTGCAACAAACGCAGATATTACGCTTTTAATTTTGATTAAATTTAATTGGTCACAGTTTCAAATTAGTTTTGGTCAAATTAGTTTTTAAGTTTGGCAAATAAATCAGTCACATAAGCTATGTCATTCTTTGAGTTAGTTAAATTGTGTCATAGATCATTATATTTGTTTCCCAGGAATTAAAACACTATATCAAAGAGAGCAGAAAATAGATTTAAACATGCACTTTTAGATAACCAAAGTGCTTCTGTATGAAGTAGTGAATGATTAGAGTCTTCATCATTTTCCAAACAAAGTTGAGCAAATAGTCTCTCACTGAAGGCATTCATTTTGATTTTATTAACTGCTGTAATGAAATAATCTAGTGATACATGCAAACGTTCACTAAGATTTTTTGCGACTAAATGGTATCGATGAATGACACAATGTACTAAAAATACATTCAATACAGCTTATTTTAAGTATGCCAGAAAGTCTAGGTATTTTCCTATCAATGCCGGAACACCGGCGGTAGCAACAGAAATTATATTAGTCAAAGATATAGCTTTTACATCGAAAAATCTTTTTAATTCAGTAAATAACGTTTCAACTTTCACATCGGTTTCCAAACATTTACCAAATAACAATTATTGGCAAAAGTTTTCTTTTACAAATCTTACATAAGCTAAAAGTAAAGCTTCATTTCCTGGTAAAGTGGACTCGTCAAACTGTATAGAAAATTCAGATGTTTTTAAGTGCTCTCATGAAGAATTTTCTACGCACTGAGCCATTTCGTGTCAATCCCTCTTTGTACTTTATTATTACGCAGTGGAATTCTTCATATAATGTCGAAAGCTGGTTTGTGTAACTCGGTGCGTATTACCTCAATGCTGGTAAAATAAAGTTCTTCGCCAGTAGTGTACGGCTTTCCGTGCTTTGCAATCAATAAAGAAATGTAAAAGAAGCACGCAGTCTATCGTCATCCTCGCTTAGATGTTGTCCCTATGAGTTGTTGCAGTGACAGTGTTTTCAAATATTTTTCCTTGACTGTTTGAAAAAACGTCAAATTCTTATCTTTTTGGTCACTATGGATTTTTATTAAATATTTCTTAAGCTTGGAAGGTTTCATTGAATCATTTGACATAGTTTTATTACAGCAAAAATACATAGGTAAAGTACTATTTCCTGGTGATGAAAAAAAGCCATACTTCAAATATTCAACACTTTACTGTCAGCTTTTTTTCTTAGACTCAGTCATACTGTTATCTGTTAAATAGGGCAAAAAAGGATAAAAGAAAATTTGTATAACAAATGATTTATTTGAAGCAAACCACTATTAATTATTATTAACTTTTTCAATGGAATGCTGCAGTATAAAGCCCTTTTGAATTAATTAGTTGACGTAAGGATAAAATTTCATGCAATTTTCATATAAAATATAATTCTCAATAATTAGCTTCTGGCAGAAAACATCTGTGTTAGAAAAAAAACAACTTACGATCTCTTCGTAAGTTTTAAATTTAAAAAAAATAATAAATCCTTAACTTATGTGTTAAGGGAGTACATGTTTTTAATATTTACTTTTTCAATATATATATAGGGATTACTTTTTTCTTTTTCAATATATATTAATATATATATTTAAAAAGAAAATATATAGGGATTAGTTTTTACTTTTTCAACGACTTTAAGGGATTACTATATAGAAAAATGTTATTTATAATTTTTTCTAAAGTGAGCAATTTTATTCAAATACATTTCAGTAACAAAAGTACACTCTCTGGGTTACAATACAAAAAATGCAACTATACCAAAACTAACTTTAAGGGATTAATATACTGTTAGTACTATAAATAATCCCTTAACGTTACTAACTATATTGAAAAATGTAATATATAATTTTTTCAAAAGAGATCAACTTTATTCAAATATATTAACGTAGCAAAAGTACACTATCTGCTTAACAATGCAAAAAAGGCAATTCTTCCAAAACTTCCAACAAACAATATAAAACTTCTTTTTGTCTTTGACTGGAAAATCTTGTTTATACACTTCATATCAGCATAACATAGAACTAAATTGTTGATTAGATGTACGATGTACAACTCTTTTATAATTTATGCTATCAGAAGGTTGCGTGTTTTGATCAAGTCTGGGTCACCAGCTTATGGGAAAGAGTGTGTTGATAAAACCATCAATACCCCATAATCTCCTTTCAGAAGGTGTGTGAGAGGAAAAGGACTACGAGAGGCAAAGAACTATTCATTTATTTCAAACTTAACATTTACAACTTTAAAACTCGACCTTCACAGATCCGGAACCTGCGAAGCTAGTGAACGGAGAAAAGATCGTTCCTTCCTTTTCTTCAAATCTGCTTACAGCTCCGCAGTCAAAAATGACGGAGGAAGCCATCACATGTTTATATTGTAGACAACTTAGTGCATATAGCGGCGTTATTGCGTTATAAACCTGTTTTCGGCCGTCTGTCTCGTACTATGCCATGCTTATTATTAACTTAAGCAGCTAGCACCATTTATAACTATTAAATCACATTCATGTGTCGATGGATTTTTTTGATTTTCGCTTTTGTGGAATGATCTCAGTTTTTTATTGTTATTTCGTTATTATATTTTATAAATTATATATTTAATAAGTTTTATATATTTAATATTGAATAAGCTTGTCAAGGTTCATTCCCAAAAGGTATTACATAATGCTCGGTACTTAAGTAACATACTTTGTTTTAAGTACCCACATATATTTATATTTTACTCAGGACGTAACAATCACAACTATTTTATTTATTTTCATATATTTAAATTTCCATAATAATAAAAATGTATCAGAATTTTAATATTTTGTATTAAGCCTAGCGCGGACCCTCTGACGTTGTTCAGGGACCCCCAAATCAATTTTAATTTTCCACGGACCCTGAACGATATTGGGAACCCCTGGTGGCCCGTAGAGACTACTTTGGCAACCACTGATCTATAGCATAGATCACATATGTTTAAATTTATTATGGAGTTGATTATTTTTTTCGCCCTATTTTCGTTTATAAATAACGTATTTAAGGAAACATTGCACGCAATTTAAGGATGACGTAGTGTCAAACGTAGAAGAAGAAAAAGCACATATCTGTTCTTATTAATTTCATAATTGAATTAATTATTGCTGTCTATTTGTTATATGGATTGATTTTATTAACGGCATACTAGAAGTGACACTAGAGCTGTTGGCGACGACCTCGCACTTTTGATCCTCGATAAATTGACGAGGACGTCTCATGATCTGGTCCCCCTCTCTCCTAAGTTCTACAACACACCAATGGGAGGACTTTGGGCTCGACAGATTTAACTTGTATCAACCCGGGCTACGCGGTGGGTCTTTTGTGGCACAAGGCTCGAATACACGAAACGACGAAAACCACAGGCTGTGAGTTGAGCTGAACATTCATTGAGCGAAACGGACCAGGGTAGCCACATTTGGCAAAATACCGCAAAATAATTTTTTTAATAAACTTTGCCACCATATAAAAACACTGTTTTTAAAAATTTTTGTTTTTTACCTCGAATTATTTCTTTTGTTTTAACAATGCATATAAACGTTCATAAGAATGTAAGCACTATCAGTTCATATGACGTGAAATGGAATAAATAATAATCGGAAGGGGCTATGTCTGGTGAAAATGGCGGGTAGGAGAGAACTTTCCATTAAGCGTTTCAATATAGGTTTTCACCTGTTTTGCAACATGAGACCGAGCATTGTCCTGTAACGAAACCACCTTGTGTTGTCTTGTCAAGTATAGCGGATGTTTTTCCAATAGAGATTGGTTCAAACGCATGAATTGCAGCCGATAGCAATCTCCCATGATAATTTTGTTCGGTTTGAGCAACTCGTAAGAAATTACACCCTGCTGATCCCACCAAATGCAGAGGCGAAGCTTTTTTACCCCCATGGTCTCAATCATTGTTTTTGAAGCACCGAAACCAGTCTCTTCATGTCGTTCATCTCATGTCATGTCTGAGTATGCTCACCTTAAGTCGCAACAAGATTTCAGTGTGTTTCAGTAGCAGACTTCTTTCGTACAAAATAGTGTAATTAAATTCCCCAGAAGTACTTTTTACTTGGCACAAATCTTGACATTTTTAGATTTGAGGAAAAATAAAACATTGGTTTCATTGTGGCGAATTAAAAACATTGATGTTCAAGCTTACCGACAGTTCATCCTTGTAGATACGTTTCCATCTAGAATTACTCGCACATAGTACTGGTAATAGTCCCTGTATACAATCCATATTATATATATATATATATATATATATATGTAATGATTTACTTAATTCTTATTAATTTCCTAATTTTTCCCATTCTCTCATTTAAAAATAAAGCGTTCATTCTTATTTCCTGATACCATTCCTTTTAAACTTAATTTTTGCAATTACTTATTCTTAAAAATTTGCTCACAATACAGTTTACATAGCCTCAAACATGTAGGAGATTATCCCTGCTAGACTTTCTATCTGCACTTAAAATCCCTCGAAATTTCTCCATTCATCACACGTGATCTAGTATAAAAATCCCTGTTGCAAAAAAAAAAAAAAAAAAAAAAAAAAAAAACAGGAGAATATTCTCTCTCTTCTGCCCTCTTCGGACTTTTGTACTGTTTATCCAACAGCGGAGTTCTACCTCTCGCCGCGTGAAAATGCTCTTTCTCTCTCTCCGCTACAATAAAATAAATAATTCAATTTGAGTAATATTTAAAAGAAAGGCATTTCATAATACATATATATTATCTAAAAACTGTTTTGTAAAATAGGTGCTTTCAATTAAGTAATTCATTTTACAGTCAATAGATAACGATGCTTTTGATGTTGTATAACTTTTCTTGACTAATTTATATAAGTTTTCTATAAATTTAAAAATATGAAATTATTTCTTAGTTTGAAATTTCCTTAGAAATTCTTAATAATTGTAATACTGTGTTTTATTATAAATTAATGTTTTCGTATTTTTGAGCTGTGATGACAAAAAGCGAAAAACCGCCATTTTAGAAACTTCGAATATGATGTGACAAATATTACAGTAAAAAAATAGTCTTAATTACTTTATTATTTAATTTTCCTGGAATTTTGAAAATGGGATGTTTACAAAATAAAAGATATTTAAATAAGTCATCATTATATTCCTTTGGAAAAGTATTTTTCTTTTGGGATGCTATTTGTGGAATTTTTGAATGAGTATACTTGTTCAAAAACTTAGACACGCATTTCTGTCCAAAATCAGGAACCGCATTTTAAATTACTTTACTTCCATTTTTAACTTACTTTGTTTTCATTACTTGGTAAATTGATGTAAAAACAAAAAAAAATTCATTGTAAGTTGAGCTCAGAGAAATTCGTATCTAAACATGAATTTAAATCAATCAAATTGTTATGCTTTGGATGAATCTGACATGCATTAATAATCGATTTACAATTATCCACAATGATATACTTTTCATAAATTTAATTTTTTAAATTATTTTCGTTACCGGTTTCAGAAAAAATATTTTACAAATAATATGCTGCCCCATAATTTTATAAATGTTTTTGAAAAGTAAATATTTTCTTTGTAGTATAATTCACAAGAAAATATTTTCTAATGTTTACAATTATGGAAGAAATCAATTTTCTTTCCAAAATAACGGCCATTAACGACATCTTTGAATCTGAATAAATCTAATGGAATTTTATTAGATACATCATTCATAAAAATCTCATTTGACAGATTCAAAGCATACATTACATGAAACATATGTAAAACTGATGTAAGTCGAACTCGTACGTTTTTATTAGCATATTTTTATTCTATTTATTCATCAAATACATAGTTAGAAGTAATTGGGTAAGCGTGATTTCAAGCGAACAATATAGAAATTTAAATTAAATATTGTGATTTATTTCTATTGTGTTTTTTAAATCAATTTATTTACCAAAAGTATGGAAATTATGACCTATACCATTTTACTTTATATGTTTCCTTACATATCTAAACCCATTTATTTTTATGATGCTTTTAACATTTGAAACAAATTACTGTAATGACCCTTGATACGAATAAAAAAAAACGAATTCAAAAACTGAATAGTTAGTAAACCTAACACAATTTACATATGGAAAGCACTTTTTCATAAAAACTCACAAAAAAAGGTACTTTTGAATAAGTATCAAACTGAAAATCTAATTTATTCCAACTTCCTATTAACGGCCCAGCAAATTCTTACGATTTGACACGATTTTTACATTTGTCTTAAAACATTCAAGAAAAAGAGGGGAAAAAAACATTTCATTTCCTTAAAGAAAATGAAAATAAAAAATAAAAAAATATCTGAAAGAGCTTATAAAATGCTTCGTCATAAAACAGATTCTGCGCATAAAAAGACAATTCATAAATAATCACGAGATGTAAAAAATAAGGAATAAAAACATTTACTAAGGGAGATTTGTTTTGAAAAATGAGTCTTCGCCAGTGTTACATGAATGAGTGACATGAATACAAACAAACTGAAATGCAAAGTAAGCACCTTTCATTGCATACTATTCGGGAATCTCAACAAAACCAATTTATTTCCCTTTCTTTCGAATACGAAGTGGGGAGGGTTGAACATTCGAGCCCCTGTTCTATCCATTCAGTTCTCTTTCTGTCGCCAAATAACAAATTTACATTTATTTAAAAGACGACACTTGGCGAAAGAAAAAACGCAGATCGATTCAAACCTTCGTATATTTTTTATGCTCTTTTGTTTGTTTATATGTCTGTTTCTTTGGAACTATGTCTGAAGGTTGACAAGGGAAATGATTCACCAACTGTATAGAACATTAAGGGAATCCCACATGTATGTGTGCTATGAGTATTATTAATCTCTTTTCTTGTCAGATGTAAGTAGCATTTCATTTATTTGTGTTTAAAGACTTATGCGTTGGCGAAGGTGAAAGTTAGTGCAGTTTTATTTCGTTTTTCAAATCGAAAGACGTTGTGAAAGAGTAGTGATCATTTTTATAATGATATTGCTATATATTCTATTATTGCGAAGAGTAAAGAATTCATATCTATTTAGAAAAGGACATGACTTAAATTAAATTTTATCAAATTTTGCTATTTGAGTAATTTATTATTTAACAGTTACATTCTAAGTCTAATATTAAATTTGCATTTCTTGAGAAATGTAAATTTAATTTATTCTTCCTGGGAAGTAATATTAGCATTGTATACACAGTTGTTGTTTAATCATATTAAAATTCTGTTGATTAAAATTTTGTAAAATTAAAATTAAGATGTAACTAGAATTTTTATCATCATAGGTTATGACAAATGATACAAATAAAACTTTTTAGCAAATATTATAATTTTTAAAGTATTTCACTCTGAAATTCTTTGTAGTAGAATTGCATTTTAAGTTGTTTTTTTCCTATCTACTATCGAGATTCTGAGCAAGAAGCGTGGAAATATATATTTAAATAATAATAAACATTAAAATTTTTCACATAGGTAGTTAATGAATTCAAACAAACGTGTCATATATATATATATATGACACGTTTATGAGGGTGTTTCAAAAAGTACTTGTTTTTGGAATGTGAAATGGGAATGAGGTAATTCACTTTGGTATTGTCCAAAGATATTTCTTTCTTTCTTTTTCTACAAAGTCCATAAGTATCATACTATTCATATCTTTACCGCCCCCCCCCCCATACCAAAAAAAAAATCATCGACAAAACTTTTCAGGCTAATGAGACCGTCTACGCCAGTTTCGGAGCATATGCACCGGTGGCAGGATATTGTTTTGATTATTTCTTGGTTTCCGATGTATAATGATGAGTCCAGGTCTTATTGATGATGACAACTTGACGCGACAGCAATGAAAATTTGTTTATCTTAATAAAACTCGTTTTGGAATCATTAATCAAATAGCAACACGGAATAGTCATACCAGATTATCTGAGCAACATCATCTGTAGTTAAACACTGCTACTTAAATGCCTCTCTCATAATAATTGTGTCAAATCTTTGAGTTACATAATGGGAAACCCTAATTAATTTTGCTTCTTTGTTGAATGTTTCAAGCGAACCATTTCTGTCCAATTCAAATGTCCGCTTAATAAAGCCAATGTGTCCCACAGCCATAGTCATATGATGTGGAAAACTCCTGAATTGGAAATCCAATACATCCTCGTTCTCGCTACACTAAAACGAGGTTTTTCAGTACTAAAAGAATTAATCAATGATTAAATGAAATTTATTTATGTAGCACATCTGTAATTAACTTGGCGATGGACCTTGTAATTTTAGTCCTTGGTCGAAGGACGAGTTTTATACCTGAGCTGGTACCTCAAATTTCTCTCTTTCTAATCTTATCACTCGAGGACTGAGAACCAGTTTTGTCAAATATTCAACAGTTTCCATTTGTACATGCGATGGTCTTCTAATTAGTATGGGCCTTGGGGTGGAAGTATATGTAAATAAATAAATAAATAAAGGGAAGGAAAGAAGTTACATTCAAACCATGCTAATTTCCTCACACATGCAAACATAACAGATATAGTATAGTCTCTTACTTATAATTAGTATACTTCAATTTAATTTTATTATCTCATCATTGAAAATATTATATTTATAATTTTACAAAATTATAATTCAAACTCAATTAACATAACATAGGGATTTCGAAAGGAAGCATACAAATATTTTCAATCTTTCCTATGCTGAAACACTGAATTTCCATGAATGTTGCAATGCAGATGGGATATGAACAAAGCTGAAAATTCATCGAAATACGATCCAAAATTTATAATTAAAAAAAGAGAAAAAAATTCTGTACTCAAAACGTTTTATGAGAAAAATGCAAAAAGATATTTTCAGACTAAGTAACAGACTTTCAGTTCGCGATGGATTTTGATGAAGATCCAGTAACCTGAAATACAATAAATTATTCTCATTTTATATTGAATAAAATAATTTTGGATCAGTTCGCAAATTTAACGCAATATTGAATGCATAGTTAATTAAAATATGTCTCTTCACTGAATTATATGCAACCGTTCAGGTTATATACGAATTGTATGTGTCAGTATTGTAATTGCAGATATTGTCGACGCTCAATAATTACTTGAGCAGGAAATATTCAGTTATCCTCGTTCTGATATCCACGGAGCATATATTACAAATTATTACAAATAAGGCTAGCATTCTCATCTATCTATATAATGAATCGAACATTTTATGTATAAGGTATATATATACATACACACGCATATGTATATGTACTTAAATAATCAAAAATAAATAATTAAAATTAAAAGCCAATCAATTATTACAATTAAAGCAACTAAGCAATTTTTTCAACCAAGCAAATAATTAAAAGCCAACCAATTATTTTCGATCATAATACTATTATAAAAATGCCGTCTGTAATTTAATGAATTAATATAATTATTTTACTTTTTTATTTACTATTTGACTAAAGAATCAGAATTAAACAGAATGGAGAATTAAGCAATTTATTTAATATTTAAATCAAGCAATATAAATAATTCTTATTCATAACACTTTGAAGGGCGGTATATAAAAAAAATATTGAAATTTTGCAAAACTTCATCTGATATGTATTAATAATGTTAAAAGGACACGATATCAAGCGGTAAAATTAATTTTGATTTATTTCCCGATTTTTAAGACCCGGTGTAAATAATATACAGCTGCCCCTCTAGGATATCTTAATTGTACACTCGCTAATTCATTTTCCTTCGAAGAAATAACAAATAATTTCATAAAAAAAATTATATTATTTTAGTTATTTTCGCAAATATTAGGATCCCAAAACACTTTTGAAAAAATTAGAACTTTATAATGTTGTATTTTTATTTCTAATAGTGATAATTGGAGCAAAAATATGTCAATTATTTTAAATATAGCTTTTTTATGCATATATAATTTTCACATTTTAATTCTAAAACTATATTATAAACTTAATAAGACAATTTTAGTTGAAATACATTTACAAATTTATTAAAAATAAGGCATATTTTTTACTGAGCAGACTGAAGTGAAATTTTCTTCCCCACTTGTTTCTGAAGATAACTCCGATCCATCAGAAGGAAGCTCTTCAACAAAGCAAGTTCTTTCTCAATCGGAAGTACCCATATAGGCATTCTTTTAAAGATATATTTTAGAATATATATTTTAAAAAAATATTTAAAACTAGATTATTAAGTTACTTAAAATAAAATTTGAATTTTTCTGAAATAGTTATGCACACTATTATACGAATTCTGAAACAGTCACGAGAATTAAACGAAAACATGAATTAAATGAGTTCTAGATAAACCTAAAATTCTGTTCATTATATGGTCTCTGTAAAAGTTCAAAAATTAGCCAACCACGGTATTCTATTCAGAACATGCGCTAATGAACAGACGTGTTAAACAAACAAACAAAAAAAAAAAAAAAAAAAAAAAAAAAGGCCAGCCCTCCTTACTCTGAATTATTTACAGGATGTTGGCATCCAAACGCCGAGGACTCTGTTCTTCTAACAAAGCGGGTATCCCTTAGCTGTATTGTACCTTTTGTAATACCAATTGTCAATAATTCGCGTATATGAGTTTACTGAGACCCATTGATAAAGTCTACCGCTAGAGGCAATGAGTTCATATTCTCACCCCTCTTTTGCTGGTAGCTTATCATCTATTTTTATCTCATACTAACACTTTATATGCATGGTCGTTAATAAGTCTCATTTCTATCAAAGACGACAAATTCCTAATCTGCTGTCTCCAGTCAGTGCTGTCTTAGATGCCTTGAAAAAGTCTGTTTTTCGATTTCTTTTTTCTTTTTTTTTTTTTTGCAATGATTTTGGTTTTCAGATATCATTTTTTTACTCCTGCGCTTTTTTTAATGGGCATGCACCACGTTGATAAATTTCTATTCCTGTTTTAAATTTCTTTTCTTAGGAGAGTAATTCTGATTTTTGCCACACTGGAACTCGAAAACTTATTTATGTCTTCTATTTTTCACTAAAACAAAGCGAACCATCACATATCAGTCTGAAACGAAATTTTCAGTGCTGCCATCTGTTGATCACTAACCCCCTGTGTGCTCTAGAGGGGCGGTGGTATAATTATGATACCACTTAATTTAGAGTATGAAACCAATACTTTATATATTTTATTTTGAGTAATAAGTATTAGTATAAAGATTCAAACATGAAGATTGGATAGCTCATGAATTTAAAATTTTCAAATCATTTCTGAAAGATTTCTGTGAGGTATAAAACAGCCACTTGTTAGGAGCTTTCATTAGAACCAAGGTATTAATTTTAATAATTATTCTGCTTGGTTCTGCCATCTAATTAAAGTAAATAAGACTATAAGCTACCTTGTGATGATAAATATGTGGGGGAAAAGCGTACTTTACTTAACGCGCTAAATATGTGGTATAAAAATATATCACCGCCCCTGAAAGGGTTAAGAAATTTTTAATACATGACACTATTTTCTTTAATGTTTATATTTATCTTATTAATTAAAGAGATAAATGCTAGTACTATTTTGTTTTTTGAAATAAGATAACATGGTATTTTATATACACGATAAAAAAATTATTTTTTAATTTAACTATAGAGAATTTAAAATGATGATTTTCCTTTACATCTCTAATTGACTTAATTTACATAACTAACATAATTTAAGAACGTTATAGACAAAATGTAATATTCAAGAGTTTGTAATCATTTGGTCATAATCAAGTAAGTTGTACCACAAAAAATAATTAAAATTATTTTGTTATTTTTTTCTCTTCTTGGTGAATGAATGACTCCTGATAATATTCAACATTGTTGTTTGATTATGTCTTATAATGTTGATGTAAATATTATTTAACTGTTATTCTTCGAAAACATGTGAAGATAATGCATGAACTTACTAAATAGAAAGAGATGTAATTACATCATGTATTTATATGGGTAACCCATTAAATATTGATACTAAAACTTAGAAATCGATCTAGAATGTAATTGGTTTTTAATATAGATAACAAGCGTCGTTTTTTTGTTAGATGGGTCTATTCAAAAAGTGAAGGAGAAATGTCATCAAAAATTTATGTACTCTTAAGCAACTTTTTCATATTTATCAGAAATTCATGTTAGGATCTAATACAAGAAAAAAATTGATGTGTTTATTGGTAAAATTTATATCTTATTATAAATAAAGCATTCTTATGAAGACCAAGTAGAGAACAGAAGTTTATACAAGTTAGAAGAAGGTTTGAAAGATCATGTCAATTGAAATATTATATAGCTCACACGATTGAATTAACAAAATAAGGCAAAAAAATAACCTCTGAGAAAATTCAAAAGTAGAAATCCTTCGCAGTCTCTTTAAAAAGAAAAAAAAATATTAAAAGAAACATGTATTAAAGCATGTCTTAAAAGAAAAAAAAATGACATTTCAGAAAATGAAAGAATTTAGTTTCATAAGGGAATTTATTATTCACATAGCATGTGTGTGCTGTCTAAGATTTTGAAAAATATTTTATATATAAATTGAACTACATAATAACAATTTCATTTTTTAATATATATACATATATATGAAGTTATATCTTTGGTCTTATTATGGATCTATGAACAGTGATCTCAGAATTTAAGTAGGTCATTATATGACATAATATAAATGACAGTTAGTAAATATAAATATAGGAAATTGCAATGTATATTTAATTTTTATTCGTTTCATTTCGACGTTTCCGAACCAAACACTTCAAGAGAACAAAAATTTTAAAACAATTCGTTATTACTTATTCAGTAATCTGTTAAAACCCAATAGCTAAGAAAATTATTTTAATTTCTTAAAAGCAGCCGTGTTAACTAAATGCAACATGATTAAAATCTAATGACTGACGAAGATGAATAAGTATTGGCATGAAGTTGGTATAAGCAGAACTGTGTAATTGTAATAAACTGAATATATATATAAATTAAAATGAAAAGTCTAAAAGATCTCGTCATAAATATTTTGGATCTTCACATTCCATTTTTTCTACTTCAACTTGTTCTGGTGAAAACTAAGATATGTAAATATATTCAGCATATTCAAATGCAATTACGGCATTTCCGGACATGGTACTTAGTTCGAAGAACATAGAAATCTGAGATCTAATCTGTTAGGATGCATTTGATAATTTAACAAATCTACTCAGGATGCTCCAGGATCCTTCACGCAGCCTCTTGCTGACTCAAATGTACCTTCCTTTCCAATTGCGCCCATTGAAACGATCAAACGATCCTTTGATAGCAGAGGGCAAATTGTGATCTGAAGCGTTGTCTCTTTCGATAATTCAGTAATCTATCTACTTCACAAGCGGGTAGAGAGACACTATTCATGGGATCCAACAGTTCTCTTCAATCTTAGATTAGTATTTTGGACCGGCGTTAGTAAAGCAAAGCTTTGTCCCGAATGCAATATTGAACAAACACCTGTTCGGTGTCTGTGTCTAATGACGCTCCAATCGATGAGCTGTGCTGAGATGTTCTATTTGGCCACCACTACTGTCAACATTTGCTTTAGGGAAGACCTAGACCATTGCAGGAATGAGACTGCTGAGAGAATCTCGGTGTTTCTTCTCCCGATCTTTGAGAAAAAAATTCTCATTAGCAAAAGTTTTTTCCCCCCGTTTACTTTCGTCTGTTCATCCAATTCTTGGAAGCAGTACTTAATTCTGTGTACATTTTACAGATTTTGTATCCTTTGTCTGAAAAAATTTACAAGAATTGTTTAGTACGTTTCTTCTACTTTTTAGGTTTTAAAGTTTACGTTAAGAGCTAAAATACATTCGTTTCACGGAGAAAATGTCGTAAATGTTTATTCTTCAATATATAAATGAAAATATTTTAGATAAATGAGACATTTAAATAAGTGATAAATAGAATCATATTATAATTAATCCTAAATTTCTTTGAGTTGTCTCTATTCATCTGAAGTTTAACTTTTAAATTATTTTAATTCAAAGTAACGGTTTATGTTTTAGTATGAATTTTGATTTAAAACTGAAATTTAAAATTAAAAAGGCA
The DNA here is from genome assembly GCA_019974015.1 of Nephila pilipes. Lineage (NCBI taxonomy): Eukaryota > Metazoa > Arthropoda > Arachnida > Araneae > Nephilidae > Nephila > Nephila pilipes. Next base: position 39,565 of record BMAW01078271.1, on the reverse strand, counting down.
ATTACATATTTTTTGGATATCATTTAGAAAATATTTCGTGAAAGGGATTAAGACACAGAAATGCAATTTTTAAGTTGTAAAATGTATTCGTCGGAGAAAATTTCATTTTAAACTATACATACATAACGTTCGAGGCTAACATGTATAATTTAAACGCTGATATATTTGGAGTATTGGAGATGTGATTAAAAATATTCCTTGTGAGAAATAATTCCTTGTTAAATCAATGTTTTAGTCTCATTTCATATATGAAGCTAAAACATTGATTCATTTGTGTATATATCAACAAATTTTATTTTAGTCATTAAAAAAAATAATATTTTTACATGAATATGAAAACACATTAAATTTAAAAACTCAAATCAATCTGAAGAGAGAACACCTTTAACATACTCGATCGCAAAGAAAATTTGATACTTAAATATGCTTTCCACACTGAAAACATACATAGATATAAAGATCAGAATACCAAAAAAATCATTTTTATTAACTCTTACTGAACGATGTATTATTTCAATTAAATAATAAAACCTTTGTACTTAAGCAAACATTGGAATCAGATGGCAAAACCAGCATTAATTACATCTGATAAAATAAAGCTTTTGTTAAGCGTAAAAATAACGTAAGATATCGAGATTAAAAATAGCTTTAATATCTAAATAAAGAAATATGTAAGTACCGAAATATTAATTATAAAAAAATTGAAGCTCTATTTCTGGAAAAATAAATCATTTGAGAGATTGGATGAAGGGATTTTCTGAAAGCGTAACAAGAAATGAAACATAAATTATTTCTTATATTTCTTGGAGATATATGTTCACATTTATAATATAAATATTCGTATAACTTTAATTAATATTTGCTCCGTCAATACTTTTACTGTCTTAAGTAAACTTTGATATAAAATATTAATTTTTCTCTGTGTAACGGAAAACTTAATGTAGATTTTTTCCAAACAAGTTTGTAAGAATACTGAAATGGAAAAAAAAAAAAAACAGATCAAGACAAAAACCTAATTAGTCTAAGATCAGAGCGTCTTTTTTTTGTTGAAGCTTTATCATGAATACATATGAATAAATGTTTTAAAAAATTGTGAAATTTTTGTAATGACTCATACAGATTGTTCTGTCTCTCTGTTCCTTAAAAAAATAAAATGTCCAACAGATAACTTCGAAAGACAGTTTCTTTTGCTCTCAACACGGTTGAAAAATATCTGCACAGAACTGCTTAAAAAAACAAGAGGATTCATTATATTAGGTAAAAATATTCCATGGCAAAATGACTTGGCTGTCTTAAGTCCTCCCTAAATCCGTATCCCTTTCCCCGTCTTTAGTATTTTGATAAGAAGTTTTCAAGCAAAACCATTTCATTTCTCCCAAGACAAATCAACTTTAATCCTCTGGAACTCGAGGAAAAAAAAGATTTTTTTACAAGTGTTCCGAGAAATATTCACATTTTCTGGCTTCCTACAAAATACCTAATCTTGTAATAATATGCATTTATTCAGGAACTTATTCGTATGCAAACTTTCAAAAGAATTTACATGAGTGTCACACTTTCATTTTTTGCACACAGATTTCGTGCTGTGAAGAATATTAAGGTTATCATAAATATACCTTTTAGATAATTGCATTCAAATTCAATTCGCAAAATTTTCTTTTTCTAATGCTCGAAATTATTGTGATTTATTTTCGAATGTAAAAAATAATGTATAAATTTATATATGTTTATTACAATTCAGCCATTCCGTCAATTAAAAATAAATTATAAAAGTACAATAGAAAATTAATTGTAAAATTCATAATCTAAAAATAATATAATTATCGAAAGAAATAAAAACAATCAGAATTATTAATATTTATTAAATAAATACTAGTATTTTATGTAGTAAAAAATATGATTCATTAATAGAAAAGAATAAGTAAAACAAAGTTAGTAAGAATAAGTAAAACAAAGTTTTGAAATAATTTTTATAATTAAAAATTAGTAATAAGAAAAGAGAATAAGAACGGAAAGTAATTTAAATTGGTGTTTCAGGCTTTCGATTGAAATGCGTTATTAAACGGTGTTTTATGGATCCATCACATCTCATTTAATTATGTGGTGAAAACCATAATTAGATGAATAACAATAAGAGTAGAAATGTTTTTTGGACTCAAGAATACAGGAGAGGATAAAATATCTAAAAGTAATAATTAAAAATAAACTCACTAACATATTTCAAATGAACACTGATTTAATAATAATTAGCATTATCCCTAGTAAAATTAAGATGTCTCAAAAACATTAATTTTAAACTAAAATGGTGTCATATTGTAAAATTCTCACCTATTTTACCATTAAAATTACAAAATTACTATTTTAAAAACACTAAAAGAAAAAAAAAATGAAAATAATCTAAACTATTTCTTAAAACATATTTAATTCAATTAAAATTGCATAAAATCGCTTTTTTTTACTATAATATAATGAAATCTTATAAACATCAAATTCGCATAGCCAACTAATTCTTAAAATTGGATTTGCAAGTATTAATCTATAATGCAAAAATTAATTATTCTGTACTTTAAAAGAATTTAAAATTTTTTGAAGAACCCTATTTTTTTTCGAAATTGACCGAAATAAATATTTACTTTTTACATTTTTAATGAGAAAGGGCAATTTTTCCGAATACATTTAGCCATAAAATTAAAATTTCTTATAATTCGCTAAAATATTGATATTTTTCATTATTAAATTTCTATTACGTAGTACATAATAAAAAATATTGTTTCCAAAAATAAATATAGGAATATTAATTTTCCTGAATGGGACCCTATTACCCTTAAAATTGAAATTATTAGTAACTCTTTTATCAAAATATTGCTGATTTTTAACAGTAAATAACTTCTGATTCAACATCTAAATAATCTGTGTCCTTTTTGTATTTATTAGTTTGAATGAAATTAAAATAAAAAAGTTCAAAGATAAGTTTGGTTTATATTCATTGCTATTCTTGTAATTAAGTATAATAAGGTCATAAATATATCTAAAAATAGTAAATTATTATAATCACTAAATTTCTGTTCATTAAAATGTTAAAAGAGTACTTGCTAAATTATTACTGACTCCTCCATCTCCTTAATTTGTGCTTAGATTTTATCATTTAAATCAAAATAATTTCCTTTAAATACCAAATTAACTAAAGAATTAAATTTTTCAAAAAATATAAGTTTATTTATATTATAATTCTTAAAAATAATTTAAAGTACCTTAACACACACGCGTCTTCACAACATTTAAAGCATTATAAATATTTTCATAATCATAACTATGTATAGCGTATATTACACTTTTCAAATGCTTAATAATGTTTGAACAGTTTTTAATATTTACAGCCTAAACACAATTATTAATAGATTCCAATAAAATAGTCTGTTATAATTTATAAGCATTTGTAGTACAAGTATTAAATCTATTACTAACCATTCTAAACTTAATTGGTACCTAATGAAATTTAGGTGTTAAGACATATGTAGATATGGTTAATTATAGAAAGCATATTTTTATGTACAGCAGTAATTTCTCTGACACAATTTTCATTTTCAATAAAAGCATTGTTTTTTCTCTTTGATTATCAATCATTTTATAATAATTATATTTGCAAATAATTACTTAATTGCATAGAACTTTATCCACATATCATTAAAATTTCTATGTTATCTATTTGGAGTTTTTAAATGGACTTTTTTTTTATTTCATTAATTTTTGATCTTTCTTTGGTTTTGAAATAATGTTATACATTTCCTTATTAATATTTTTCTTTTATGTTTTGAAATCTTCTAAAAGTAATTCCGTATTTAAAAGCCAATTAAGTACTAAAATGATCTTTATCATAATTAAGCTTTTTCCTAATTTTCTAGTTCATTATTTGAGATCAAATATAAATACGCACACACGTATGCGCGCACACACACACGCACGCACGCATATATATATATATATATATATATATGTGTGTGTGTGTGTGTGTGTATGCTGATAAAAACATTCTACGAGTAGATGTTTTCACTTACAATCTAAAGGATACAGGACAACAAATGATAATACAGTGTAGACAGTATCTGTAAACATTTACTAAAGTTAATTTTATTCTTAAACTACATGAAAAATATTCGTGTCTTTACATAAAAAAGTAGACATTTACTTTTAATACAATACTCAGAATACAAACGTTTCACAGTAAATCTGAACTTAATTAGAAATCCTATAAAATTTGCGTAGCTCCCTTGGCATTTTCATTGAGTAAATTGATGATTAGTAACAATGCTAAAAATCTCAATCAGATTTAATATTTTTTATATATCAATAACAAATAATTCCACAGAAAACTCTGAAGACATTCAAAATAAAGACATTTAAAAAGATTAAGAATGTTGATTCAGTATTTTTAATAATACTAGCAAATAAAATGTTGCTTTCAGAAATATTTCATTAATTTCTTGCATGAATTTTATTTTTCCAAATTAAAACATTACTTGCTATTGATGTATTTATGTTTTTATTATTTTTGATCAGATTAGGAAATATTAATAAAACTTACTTCTGTAAAATTAAGTTAGGAAACTGAAATATATTTAAATTGCGTCCGAGACCGAAAATAGTTTATGATCTCCATTTTAAACGAACAGAAACATCAGACTGTGAAGTATTTTAAAAGGAACATGGCACTTCTTATAAAATATATCCGTAAACTACATAACCGAAAAAATATCTCCTCAGCAAATCGTTATTCTCCATACATCTCTTGCTTTTTTCTCTCTCTCCAACGAAATATTTCAGTTGCTCCCCAGAAAGGTGTTTTAAGAGACTCACATTTGGAAAAGTTAGAGAAACATATATTTACTTTATGGCACTGTAGCGAAAGCAACCAGAAATCGACTTTCCCAACTTTCCTACCAGAAGGAATGCGAAAAACGTTCGTCTTTCAATGACCTTGCTTCATGTGTGACTGCTTCACAGTGAACTGCATTAATTTTCAAGAGAAGAAAAGGGACTCTAACGGATACATTCACCCCGAAGGTAGACCGGCTGCAGACTCAAATATTTGCAGTGAACGAAAGATCCAGTGTGACGTTAAGATTGGTAGCAGAATAAATGCGTATCGCGGTTTCTTTTCCTTCTTCCTGTGCTGGCATCATACCGTATTTATCTTTCTACGATACTTTTGATTTGCGGCACACTAGTATTCATTACTTCAAGGACATCTGGTGAAGATATAAATTGAAATGATTTATACGTAATCAGTGGTGGATGTTATTAAATTTTTAGATTGATGGCCGAGCAGTTTTTACTTTGGAGTGAATAAAAATAACTAACACGCAGCAAAGAGATTGAAAGTTATTACTTATTATTTTGGATCTCTTTTTCATCTGAAAGCACCCGATTTAGGAATAAAATAATAATATGGGATATAAATAGACTTCACATGAATTCTTAAGAGCAGATACAATATGCAGGAACACTGAGATTTTTTTAATGCAGGTGGTATATAGTTTTTTCGAAAAGTAAAATTAATATATGCATGAAAAGAAATGTAGACAAATCTTTGAAGTATTTGAAAGACATGTCTAATTTCTTCTGAGTTTAATCATGTTTATATAGTATCTAGGGGGCTGTGAAATTATTGTATATTTACTGAAAAACAATATTCCTTTGATTGGTCAATATTATGAATCATGCAAAAATCACTCTCGTTTATATTTATCTTTATGAAAATACTTACAGAATTATTTTACATTTTGATAAGTCATTGAAAATTTTTAATTATATGTAGTAATTTTTTTTTTTTTTTCATTTAAGGATTTTATGCCTTAGCTCAATATTATGTGTGATAATCATTATTGATTGTCATTATTCTTGATTAAAATGTTTCTAAACAATGCAGTGTAATAGCTCACATTTTATTTTCAATAAAGTTTTGCCTTTTATTTGCCCTGAAATATTTATAATATTAAAGCACTTCGACCTCGAACAAGAGACGAGGACTTTCTCTCCTCCAGAATTCTTGAACTCAACGTGAGGACGTTAAGTCCCGATAGATTTAATGTGCAACAGACCCACGTTACACACATGGTCTTAAAAGGCATAAGAACTCGGAACTCATAGCACATGATAAAGATACAGAAAGATACATGACCTGAAATAAAACAAGAAAATGAGAATCAAACATATAGCGATAAGAAATTTAACCATTATTGTCTGTGTTTTATGCAACAATAGCTTACATGTATATTTGGTACACTGATGTTTTTTGTGAGATTAAAAGCTAAGGAAAAATTACAATGTCAGAATCCAACAATCTAATTACTCAATTATGAAAGAAACTAATCGTCCTCAATTGCAAAAATAATATATTGTAAATATTATTTGATATACTTATAATATTTTAAACACAGCATTGGAAAAATTCTAAAATGTTCTTCTTTAACCCGTTCGCTTCCAGCGTATCACAGGCGATACGCTCATGTTTGCTCTCCTGAGCCCAGCGTATCACGGGCGATACGCTCCGTGAGTGTCTTCTACGGCCCAACGTATCAATAGAGATACGCTTCATGAGAACGTTTTAAATTATTTTCTTAAAGTTACTATAGGGCGTTACAATAACGCGAAATATATATAGATAGGTTAATTGGAGTGTTGACCTTGGCGATATCGGCTTGGATTTCACTTCTGGTTACCAGGAGGGGGTAATTGTTAAAAGCATGTATTGCGACACGGCTCTTTAAATGTAATGACATGATTTAAAGGGTGCACTTGCTTTCGGTTTGCTTTTTTCTTTCTTGCTTGCTTCTTAGAAGTTCGAAGGAGAATTTATGGCCCTTTATGGGGGTTAAGGCATTTAGTAGCAGATCGTCTTAGCTGTTCGTTTCAATCGGACGGTTTTTATTTGTAGCGACAGTCATGACGAAAAGAAAGTATTTATCTGATACTGAGATTTGCGAAATAACGAATGAATTTGACAGTAATGTTAACGAAAATAATCCAAATCTGTACATAGACATTAAAGTAAAAAAATGACTAAGATGTGCCATTTGCTGAAAATCTTGCATGAAGCGTCAAAATATGTGTGTAAGACATGTGACCTTGTACTATGCAATGAATTTTTTTTATAAATATACCGTACAGCAAAGTAAGATTTATCTTTTATATCTATATATTCCACATAATGGTACATAATTACACTATGGAATTTATGTAACATATGTAAATATATTTGGTATTTTCTTAAAAGTATGATTTTTTACGTAATTTTATGTATAAAATATTCAATTTTCGATTAAATCTTTTTTTCTTTTATATATATTAAATTTAATGCATTTTAAACAATATATATAAAAATAGTTTAATGAATAGCCGATTTTAGAGGAATTTTTTCACGAACCAGGTTTAATATCTAAAATAGTCTGGACACAGCGTGACACTCCGCTGTAAGAAACCACGGACCCAGAGAAGCATTTCTTTTTTCTCCCTCCGGTAGCGAAATGGTTAAGACTGAATGATTTGCAGATTGCAATTCAACGGATTCAGTAACTACTTATAATTTGTATCAATAAATTCTTTCATACTCGTATATCGAATACTTTTCAAAAATATTTTATTTGAATATATCTAGTTTAATCAAAGAAGCTACATTGAACCAGGTAACTGAAAAATAATTTGAAAATAAGTTACTGAACAATTTGTTATATTTCGAAACTTTAGGTATTGAATGTTTATTTTTTATATATTTATTTTTTACTATATTTTTGAAAACAAAAATGACTATTTTTCAAAAAGGATTTTTAGCTTTTTTCTTCCTTAACGATAATTTAAATGCATTTATACTTACGGGAATGTTGCATTTTCACTATTTATTATTTTAATCAAATAAATGAAATGAAATATAGTAATTTTATTCGAATAACTTTTGAAACGAATGCTTCTACAATTAATAAGAAAATTCTTCAAATATTCAAACTTAATATTATTTTCAAAATCCTGAAATTGAAATTCGCTTTTTCATCATTTAATACTTTTATCTCAATCATAAAATGCATACATAACACATGAATTCCTTAAAAATTTAATGAAACCATTTTGTGTTCTGCTTTTGTACAAAAAATGAAATAAAGTAGTTTTCTAAAAGATAAAAAAAATGAAGTCTTTTTATTTGAATTCTTAAAAAAACTATCCCAATTTATACGTAATAATTGATATAAACGGCTTTATGCCCTAAAAATAAGATCACGCGATCTGTAATCCCTCTTACACTTTTAAACTTAACAAGGCTTGAAATCATCTACTAAATGAAACGACCTTGGAACGTACTTTCGGATATAATAAGATTATAAGAAGATTTTTACTTCTTCATGATCCATTTCTCTAAAATAGAAAGGTACAAAAGAAATGTGAAGATGTTTCCCTCTAAGTTGATTTAGCGGAATAGAAGTAGATATTTTTCTCCATCTACGGGAAAGAGGGAGTCTAGCAATCAATTGAGACTTTGAAGTTGAAAGCATTAAAGGACGGCGTGCCCCATTCTATTGAGTCGAACTTTTTTCAGAATTCCAAAGAACTTCTTACTTTTTTTTTTTTAACATGAAGCTTGTATTAAAGAAGAATGTGATTTACTCGAGTGAACTATTTCTCAAGACGTGACACATGGAATGAACCGAGTATTTTGTTTACAATTTCCTGTAAAGTAAATAAACTTTAAGAGAGACGAACTGTCTTGCACTGACAAAAGTAGGCAATAGAGTTAAAATATAATTTTAAATTATTTTGATGAAAATATGTTAGATACATTATATTGAGGAATAATTACAAAAAACTTTTTTTAACACTGAAAGTTGTTTAATGATGAATGATACGAATTTCTAATTTTTTAAAGTTATAGCTCCTGGTATTAATTGTAAGTGATAAATCACTCCATAATTCAATGTGTTATCATAAAGAAATTTTTATTTTATTTTAAAGCAATATGACCGAGCATGTTTTTCTTTATATATATATATATATATATATATATATATGTGTGTGTGTGTGTGTGTGCGTGTGTGTATTTTCATGTTAAACATTACACATGGGTATAAAATACTGCAATAAATTTATATTTTCCTAGTAACATTATTAAGAGAGTTGTAGTTAATGATATTTTCCCTATATGAATTAAGAAACATCCTGCAGCAGTTTTTTGTTTATCAACTTCATTAAATTCGATGTACATTTCAGAATGTAGAATATATTCTCATTCGAAATACATTTCAGAAATTATTTTTTTCTAAAACTAATTCAGTACTCCGAATTTAAAATACACATTTTTTTTATAGTTGGATGTTAAAGGAGATTGATTTGTAAAATCTTTTTTCAGAACTAAGCATTAATTATAATATTACATCCAGAGCATGCTTTGATGTTTTTGAAGAATTGAAAATAATTTCGTCAAAATTAAAAATAAAAAAAAAAAAATTAAAGACTTTGTCGTTATAAATTTTTTTTTAGCTAAAATAGTCCTTTTATCTATTTTCTCTAATTAAATTATTATATTTTGTTATAATACACACAACAATGAATTTTCTACTAGAACAACTAATCTGATTTTAATATGACATTGACTAAACATATTTTACTGGAATATTAATGCCAAATGATAAAGTTATGTATATGATTTAATTTTTAATATGCAGCCTTTTTATACCTACCTAATTTTACTACAAAATACTCTACAAATTATGTTCTGAAAGAATAAACCATGTATTAACAACAGGAAGTAGTGATTAATGTTACGCAGAGAGGAATTAAATCTACATAATAACTAGTATCCGTAATTTGATTTTCTGCTGAAAAGACAAAAATTGTGACATAATTCTCCACACCAAAGTTGTCAAACAGTGAACGTAGCTCACCTGACCTTTCAATAAACAAGTTTTGAAAGACTTTTAGAACTTTTTTTTATATAATTTCAATGGCATGTTATGTTATAGACATGTTAAAGGCATTTCTGTTGTTTAAGGAACAATGTATACTTTAAGCAAACCTTGCTTTCAGTTACGCTTCTGTTAACCAATGCGATTAAATATTTTAAATTACATATTGGAAGCATACATCGAGTTTCAAATAATGATGTCTTAGACAATAACAAAAACATCCTTGTTATCATTTGAGAATAACTAAAAGAATGTCTGCAGATTCAGTAACTACAGGCTTATTTTATGAAGTGATTTGAGGATTAGTATACAGAAAATATAAAATTCTTCAATTTCTGAAGCATAAATATCTTAATTTTAAAGTATTTCAGATATCTATGAAAATTCATAATACTAAGATGCTTACATATAATAAAAAGTAAGACAAAGTTTTATTATAATAGAATAATGCAATATATATATATATATATATATATGTGTGTGTGTGTGTGTGTGTTTGCATCCTTTTACATTTTATTACCAATCAAACAATGATTTAAATCTTCTCTCAATTTATATAATGATTATGTGTTATATTTTTTTCATTTTGAGTATGTGATATACATCTTGAAGCTTAAAGAAAATTCCGTCTTACTACTCACATATTTGAATCTTCATTTCTTTGAATTTTGTAAGTAATTTTTATATTTTGATTTGTTGATAATTTTTAGAATTATAGATTTTATTTTTGTAAATTCTATCGTTGAAAATTTTTTGCATTTTTTAATCATTGAACTCTTTTGTAATTTGGATTTCCCAATTCAGCCTACGAAGAATTATAGATTTTATTTTTGTAGATTTTATCGCTGAATTTGTTTGCATCTTTTAATCATGAACTCTTTTGCAATTTGGATTTCCCAATTCAGCCTACCAAGTCGCAAAGGGGGAAGGTTGGTACCATTAAACTAGTTTAACCCCGCTTAATCGGTCCTCAGCCCGATATTGCTTTTTGACTTGCTGGGTTCCATATTTTCATTTATTTTTCTTTCATTGTTACATTTCTTTCTGGATTTTTGTCTTTTTAAATATTTTAAATTATTCTTTCATAAATTTTCAGTATATATATATATATATATATATATGTGTGTGTGTGTGTGTGTGTGTGTGTGTGTGTAAATTTTACATTCTTAAGAATTAATACCTTTTAGAAAAGATGTGAGAGAAAAACTGACTATTTCTTACAACTAACAAATAATGAAGGAAAAAAATGATAAACCAAACGGAACAAAAATAAATGAATAATTATTAAATAATATTTTAAATTATGGATTTTTACATAGCCTTTTAGTAATCTAAACTTGAAAATTTAGTGTCATTAAATAATAACAAATCTGAAATATATGCCACCATTCTAATGTTATATCGAGTAAGTAATCATGAGCTAAAGTGATTCAAATCTATAAGATTATCTAATCAAAGTTTTTAGTTTATTCCAGATTCACACATGAGTTCATGGCCGCGGTTGTTTAGTGGTCGGGATCGCAGACATGCGGCCGCGTTGTTTCTCTCAAGTTCTGGGTTGGAGTCCTGATGCTTCTTGAGACCTGTCGTGTAAAGAGGCTGATACATGCTAAATCTGATCGAGATCCCAAAACCTCCCAGTGAAGTGGTGTGGATGTATGGAGTTAGAAGCTTCAGAGTTCAGATGTCATCCTTATCACTGAAACGAGCTTCAAAATTGCGATATTCTTCGTCTGTATCTTGCTTCGTGCTGTTTCTCAGCGCGATGTTAAGAAACAATCACGTCACATCACGCATGAGTTCTGTAATCCATTATGCTTCGTAGGTTCGGAATATGTTAACTGATAACAAATAGTGAAATTTAATTTTATCGTGATTAATAAGAAATAATTCCTACTGTTCATATAATTTCAGAAGGATGCGCTTCTCCACAGCTAGTTTAAATGACAAAAACAATTTTTTATATTCAAATTTGGATAATACTTTAAATTTCTAATGAATTTGAAATCTAAGGTAATGATAATTTTTAAATGAAAGTTTTCTTAAGAATTCAGCAGAATACTACTCAAGTTCAACTATATCTTTCCATTATTAGTTTGAAAAAACAGTGCAAACTTGGCAGATCGAATTTCGAGTTAATGAGTAGTCAGCTTAGAAAGTATTTGGAAATTCGAAGAATGTATTGGTTTCAATTTGGACAAACAAAGGCACAATTTCGTTTTACATTTTTTGAGTTGTAGAATCGTAACGAAATAAAAAAAAATTCGATTCATGTAAATTTATCATATTTATTTAAGCAAATTATAAACTACAATTAAACAGCTATTAATATTACTGTGCAGCTACAAAAAGAAAAAAAAAATATTTTTTAAGTTTGAGTCTTTTTTAGATCTTTTTAAGCAACGAAATAAAATTTAAATAAATATAACGTGTACAGGTGTGTTACTTAGATGGATTAATGAATAAAAATGCACGTGTAACAAATATCATAGGAAAAAAGTATCAAACATATTTATGGGAATTAACTGACAAAATTTAAGATTTTATTGCTTCGAGTTTAGGGAATTCACTGTTTTATTTCCCATTACATTACTAACTTCGACATAGTGAGTCTGATTTTATTATTTTTAAGTTATAGAGTACAAGCATAAATATGTCTTATTAATACCCAATAGAAAAATAATACTTTGTTCCTGTTACAAAATTTAAATAATTCTTCTTACCTCGTATTTACGGGTTCATCGGAAGAGATTGGATACATTTTTCGTCTTCTGAAGATTACGATGTGACGGGGTTATCCAGTATCCACCGTATTATTGTTTTATTATTGACCATAAAAGCTTAATATTTCTATATCATAATCGAACAGAATAAAAATGACTTTTGCTATTCCAAAAAACCATATCAATTTATGATTAGAATTTTTTAAAGAAACTTTTCAGGTTTTTTTTTACAATAGAATACTATATTATTGATACGATAGACATGTATGAATTTTAATTTTCGTATTGTTCTTTTGATCAGAAAAATGTTTCAATAGAAAAAATACCCAGAAGATAATAAACGAACATACTTTTGAAGAAAATAATACTCTTCCATTTCTAAAGTCTACTTCTCAGTAGTTTTGAATAATTTAAGAATACCTGAGTGAAAGGACATTTTCGATGGATGGATATTGTTTATTCTGTATGAATATTTATAAGATGCATGCGTAGTTATGCAAACACTAGACTGATGAATGAACTGACAACAAAGGTTTGGGAAGAGCTGTATAATTTGAGAAATGAACGGTAAAACTAAATTTTACAGTACTCATCAACTACGGTCTATTTTTACACTATGAATTCAAACTCTGGCAGCGGTCTTGAACAATGACTTTTCAAATCAAGTACTAACAAAAAACAAAATACTGTATAATTCCCCCCCCCCCGCGGCGGGGGTAGTGTTCATAATAAAGGAAAAAGATCGAAATTCGTGATTTCAAAGACTTCTTTTCATTTGCAATAGAACACTTTATGTGCTTATTTTTGTTATGAAGGCAATTTAACAAAACAATATTATTTCAGTTATAAATAATAAACCTCAGTTAATTTTTAGATACTATTCTTATACTTTTCATTCAATTTTCTTACAATAATTGCTGATATTTTTATATCGTTCAATGATTTATCATACTAGTTATTTGGCTCTTATATAAATTAAGAAAAAAAATTTTTACATAAAAATTACCTTAAAATCATTTATTTAATTTTAAAAGCATTTTTTTAAATTTATCATCATCACTAAATTCATTTTACTTCTTGAGTTAGAATGAAATAATTCATGAGTGTGAAGTTAATAACAATTTAGTTAGAAATTCATTACTTTAATTAATATTTTTATGTAATTTCAGCGTTGACGCATAAAATATTCATAAAAATTATCTCTTTATTTACTTTTCAAATTTTAAGGAATTCAGTGCTTATTACCAAAGTGTAGAGTTATTTGATGTTTTCTTCTTTTACCATTTTTAATTTTTCAGTAACTGAATAATATTTAAAATTAATAAAATTGGATCACAAATAGCATTTATTTCCTCCATTAAAATTAATGATTTGTTTTCCTGCAATTTATATGATTTTAAAACAAATGATTAATCTCTCTCTTAATTATATATATATATATATATATATATATATATATATATAAATTTCTTATCTTTTTATTTATGACATATTTATTTAATATATGTAATATAATTTTTCATGCTTTTCTGTTTTATTATATTTTATTTATCTTTCTTTGTTATTCATAACTAATACTTAATAAAAGAAGTGCACACGTAATAAACATGCATGGAAGCTTATAATAAATCGCCTAACTACAGCAATTATAAAAATTATACTGTGTTTAAACTGTAAAAATAAAACTAGTAATTTTAAAATTATTTAATTAATGCATTGGTCTTCAAACACAAAAATGTTACAAAAATTTACGAAGTAGAAATCAAGAAAAATAAAACACAGTAACATCAAAAAGCAAAAGTATTTAAATGATTTTTTATGCTTGCAGCTCAGATGTATGACAGTGAAGTCGAAAAAGTAATCTAAAATGCTGTCTCATGTCTGGAATTGAGATGCCTGGTTATACTAGTTTTAAGAATCAAACCTTCCATCCAGCAAATTACTTTTTTAAAAAAATGTTTGAAATCGTAAAATTCAAAATCAGAGACTATATTCTCAGCAAGCGTAAGGAAAGTAAAAAAGTTATCGGTAGTAACGTTCTTGCCTTTGCACAAGAATGGATCCATCAGACGTAAAACGACATAGTCTGAAGTGATAAGTTGTCAGGTCTGGTATCATCTTTTCCTAAATATGGAATGGCGTTTAGCATGTATTTTGACTCTACATCTGCTGCAATCCAAAATTTAATACCAAATTTATCGGGTTTGTATCATATATATTGTATGAATGGATATCTAATTTTAGACGGAAATAATTGCTCATCAACTGTTATATTTTCTACAGGTTGGTAGAAAGAAATCGAGTTTTCAAGGAATCGATTCCAAACAGAGGATATTAAAGCAAATTTATCGTTTTGTAATCTTTGAGATATTGTAGATTTCTTATCAAATCTCATAAATCTCAATATTTCTTTGAACCTATCCCGTGTCATAGTATCACGAAAAAAAAGTAGGTCCTCACGTCTTATTCGATGAAGTACTGACAGAGATTCCTTTGGCACAAAAAGCTCCTCGAGCGTACAAAAGAGCTAAAAGGCCATCTAACTCACATATTGACATCGACCAGTTTTCATTTTAGAGTTGCCTTCGAGCTTCTGTTTCAGTACATTCCAGTATTATTTTCCTCATAGAGTTATCTACCAATAGCTGAAAAGTGTTAGATATTCTTCCACTTTCTACTAGTCTCTTTGCATAGGAAGACACTCCACCGGATCCCGATAGTATATTTTGGCTTTGAAACCGTCCAGGTTTACTATTGGTGGGCATCCCCTTCTTGTGCAACTTCATTACTTGATGTAGGTCCCACATTAGAATCATTCAGTAATGTAACACTGCTTTCAGTCTTCCTTTTTTTTCGTTTATTTTTAGAGGTAGGTTTGTAGATTTAGGTTTGATTACAGAAACTTGTTTTTGTGCTTCGTCTTCAAAATCAGAATCAGTATCGGATGTTTCAATTTTCTGTGGAAAACATTTGTCACCCTCCTAAGATATTTCTCTTCCTTCTGATTCATTTTCATCTAATTCACGCAGAAGTTGAACATTTTCTTCTTTATTAAGGCATTTACTACGATTCGAGTTACACTGAATATCGAATATTGTTCAAATACTACTACGTTATCACATATCTCTCTTTAGAGCACTAGTCACGTGATTGAACAAATAGGTTTATCAGTGAAAATATCTGCTTAGCATTTCACATGAAAACATCTGTGGTTTGGAAGAGGGGGAAAGGAAAAGTATAGAGGAAATAGTAGGAGATAAAGGTTCCTTTATTTCAAATAATAACTTTTTTATTTTACCAAATATTTATTTTTATTACATATTTCGTTTTTATTATGGTTTTGTGATTTGTATTGTAGATTTTAACTAGCTTTCCATACTGCCATTAAAATGACAGTTTTCTGTCTTTTTAGTTATATAGCAAATTTTTTCCTCTCTTTCCTGCAGAATAAAATTTTGTACATATGTGTGCATGTTTCGCGTAACAGTCATAAAACTTCAGAAACATGGGAACAAAATTATAAACGTAGCACATAACACAAATTGCGAAACCGTCAAAATGACGGCATCCGTCTTTTTCATGTAAATGTGGTCGTATTATTGGATAGTATGATGAAGGTCGAAAAATAACACATATTTCTAGAAAGATCAACATCATCAACTGGTTGTTTCATGAACATGGCAGCGTAAAACTATTGGAATATGTAGCAAGCGGCATGAGATAGAAGTACAATACCAACAGAAGACGGGTTCATTGCTATATTAGTTAAACGGATATGGTGCATTGCAGCTCCGCAGGTAACAAATTAATATTTTTTTTACAGAAAATACATGATTTCCCCTAAAAATATAACTAGAATTTTGGGAGAAGGATTGAACGTCCTCAGACTTGTTGAGGGCAATATCCAGACTGCAACATAGAACCCGATTGTAATGCTGTCATGAGTATTGAAATTAGACCGACCATGACTGGCCATGTATACTATCGAAATAGGTTTAGTCAATCGAAAATAGGTTTAGTATGCAATCGAAATGCAGACTTTAACGAATTTGGCCATGAAAGTAAAATAACATATTGTCCGGAAAATATCCAGAAAAGGGACCGATATCTGACATGCAGTGTCATGGTATGGGTTGGTACTGTAATCGATGGCCTCTTCACGCATCTGGGAATATGAAGATAAAAAAATGCTCATTGATGAAGTTCTACACCTTCAGGTTCACATTTTCCCGTAGGGCTGTAAATGAAAGATGTGTTTGTATGGACAACAACTCACCATGTCATCAATCAGTCGCTATTCAAGAATGGCTAGAAAGGGGAAGACACCAACGCTTCGTATACCCAGTATATTGTTCAAATCCAAGCATTATTTAAATGTTTGATGAAAGTGCGTTAGATGGGTAAATAAAATGCCAGCTGTTATCACAGTATTTTAAATGTAGCTTCCTGCCGTTGTTGGTTTGATACAATGGTATTCTTTCCCACTTTCCAAAACAGGGTGCTAGCTGGTTATAAGGCGCCGACATAACACACGACTTTGAAATTATGTCTTCCAAAATGCAAACATTATTAAAATTACAAACACAATAATAAAGCTAATAAAAAAAAGAAAGATTTATTACAAAGTGGATAACATACATATTTTTGATATAGCTATTTTGACACCACGCTGTGGTGTTTTTACAATGATAACTCTCTCTATTCCATGAAGACCATTCATTATTTTCTGTATGAGTCCAATAGTTTATTTGGAAGATGGAAAATTATTATCCTTAAGAAGCATCGTGAAATTTGGAGGTACATTACTTTTTACGAATTGCCATTTATTAAGAGGTTTTAAATTATATATGTTCCATTTGAGTCAAAAGAAATTGAACGAATTTAATTATTTTTTGCCAGTTAGGTAAATAGTAGTCCCATTTATTTACATGATATAGTTCTAGTATAGAGTGCTTTTTGGTTGGAGTTTATCACGATAAATCTACCAATTTTGATATCTTCTAATACTTTAAAAGCTGATACACACAAAGCCTATCTAACCTTGTGAAATAGTCCAAGGTAAGATGTTTTCTCAGTTTAATTTTTATGCCAAACAATTTGCCAAAATATTTTTGCTTTTGGGATCAGAAGCTGACTGATCCCAAAAGACCTAAAAGATTATACAGCGTATTTACAATGTTAAAATCGATTTTTCTAAACATTGAATTTTCGGAAAATGCAACTTAAAACTGAAACTAATTTTCGTCAGGTTGTGAATTAATATCTAGAGGTTTTTCAGTTGTGAAAGTGTCAATTGTAATATTATTTAACGGGTTAACTAGAGGAGCTCTGTTCATTAGTGCTTTAGAATTTGAATGTCATTTATGGAATGACAAACTACAAGAAGCTAACTTTTAAATCATTTGACTCTGAAGTTCCTTAGTGGTTTTCAAATTTTGTGCACTTGACGCTACATTATCCATTTACACATCTCGTGCAAGTACTTCGAATTCCGAAAGATATATTAAGGCCTCCTTTAGGGCTGACTACTTGAGAGTTCGATTGACTTGAAACGGTGAACATGAAATGTCATGCGTTAATGTTTTCAATTTGTAGACCATTGGTTCTCCGTTTTCTTCAGTTTTCCATAATATTCTGAGAAGTTCCAATTATGTTTCATCTAACCATTTCTAACGATACATAATAAATGGGAATGTAATAAATGAGAATTAATATTTTCAAAATTTTGTCATGATTTTAAACATAACCTCTCTTACTTCACCTTTTAAGAGTAGATAATGGACATACTTCTGTTGTTGTACGAGTACAGATGCGTGGAAAACGACTCTGAATTTCATTGTTAGGCTTTCCGGCCTTAGTATTCGAAATGCTATAAGTAATATATTGATATGGAAAAGTGAAGTTATTATTTTTTTATGTTGGCATGAAAGAGTAATGTTATTAATTTTTCCCATGTGACCTAAATTGAGGTAAGTTTGCATATGGATTCGAGGTATAATTTCTTTAACATGGTTGTTTTAAATATTATTTTCTACAGCTGATTAAGCCACTTGTTAGTCGTGCTTTTTGAATTTCCCAGTTTGTCAATTTTTTGATATGACATTTGAAAATTAAGTCTGCTCTCATAGTTGCTTCTTTGAGTTCCACAAATTTTTTTTTGTCAAATTGCTTTTTCCTTCCTTGAAATTTTGGAGTTTTCTTCGTGTATTCCATGAACCAAAATCTTTGTGGACAATCATTAGAAGTCTGATTACGTGAAATGAAGTCGTAATATTTGGATCGGTTACTGTTTTCCACTGTACTAGTGGCTATATACCCGAAGACTGTATTTCGAAATGTCAACATCTGACATACGAATTTCTCCCTGTTTCAGAATATCAAAAAATGTCTCTGTGCTAGGTAGTATGTCAATTTTATTAAGTTCTAAGACATTCGGAATCGGTTTCTTGAGAAACTTGTAAGTTTGGATATTTATGGGTATTACAGAAAGAAGTATGTAGTTTTAGATGCTACCAAAAAGTTCAGCGTTTGCAGAAAATGAGCCGTTACTCGTATAATTTGAAATGATTGTGTTTACTTGCTTCCTGATTGTTGTCTCATTTCCCCCTAAACTAAAAACTGCTAAATTTATCTGCTTATGAGGGACATCTAAGAGGCAAAAATCTGTGGACACATCATTTGACATACTACCTCAATCCAGAATTGTACGAACTTGCAAGAAACTACCGGTTGGGTCATGTAAAATCCAAACGCAACTGTTGACAAAAACACAGTTTTATTTTGGAGCTTTATGCATGATAAAGAATGAGTGAGTTTGTTTTCGATTTAAATACGAAATTATTCTGCTCATGGATTTAAATCGTCACTGTGTACAAGTTGATGTAGTGGATTTGAACATTTTGCTGAAATGATAGTTTTATGCATAGAAGTGATATATGTTTTAGATAACAATGTTTACAAGAATTACTAGAATTCCATTTTGATGACTTACATAAATGACTTAAACACATTGTGGAGCAGTTATTCTTTAATATGACCTGATTTTTTTTTATAAACACGCAATTTAAGAAATTCCTCTCTACGTTTGATTTTTAATTTGATGGTTTTGGTAACACAAAATGTAGAGTAGAAACGAAACATTATTGTGTTTAACAAAAGTTCGTGATTGATTATTTCTATCTGGATAAAAATTAAGTTTAAACGAACCAGTTTCTCTAATGTTATATAACTATTGTACTCGTTTCTCTAAGAACAATAACAAATAATCCAGTTGCAGGAAATCTTTGGCAGTTATACTTTGTTCATATTGTTTCAGTTCCCATCACAAATTTTTGTGTTATTATTTTACACTAAGATATCTAATAATACATTTCTGGCATATTTCAAAACTTATAGCGAGGCTCTTATTAACTTGATAAACTAAATTTCTTATGTTCTTTAATGATTCATGGACTAGTTTATCCAAATTTGAGATTGATTTTACATACATTTCTACAATCAAATGTATATTCTCATATTGTTCTTCTAGTACATGTAAAAGTGATGATAAAAGGATCTACAATTGTAATTCAAGATTTAGCTTTACCTGTTAAATAATTTAAATTATATAATTGTTGATCTTTGGTTAACTGTTTATTATCTAATATTACATTATTAAATTACATCTTAAAAACGTGTGATAATCTTCGTATTTCCTGAAACATTTCGGCAATAGAATTTTAGAAACTTTTATAGACAATTGAGCTGGATTTTGCTTTATCAATAATTGAGATGGAGTAGAAACACTTAAGTTAAATTCGTGTCGTTTGACATAAGTTTTAATTTAAAATTTTAACTTAACAACTTTGTTTGAAACTTCATCGGATACATTTAATTCTACTTTGAACTCAAAAGCATTTACCAATAGATTTTCTGTTCGTAAATTCAGATATTTTTAAAAAGTTCTTTACGATTAATTACTCTTATAATTCTAAAATGCCATCAAAATATCATCACTACTGCATTCTAAATAACATTGAATTTTTGTTATGGTTGAACGTATAAGGGTTCTTTTATTCTTTAATTTTTCAGTTGCATTCATTTTAATGATATAAGGAAGTATTTGAGTAAAACAAAATAATCAAACAAAAGTATGAAATTCTTTAAATGCATAGCTTTGATATCTTAGCTATCAATAGTCCAAGATGAATCGGTTCTACCAGAACTCAACATAAATGACAATAATACAGTCCAATATAATACATATAATACAATAAATATAATACAGTCCAAATAGAATAATCGAGTTCAAATAAAGTATTCTGAATCTGTAACACTTAACATAGTTTACCTAGAGAAATTCATGTACAAGGAATGCAGCTAATTTCTTTGTTTATCAGATTTCCATGCACAGGTAGAACTTGGGTGTCCCTAATTTACTTGAAACTCAGCAATATATATAAAATTGGTTTAAAATCTTAGGTATAAATTTTTTGCTGTATTTTGGATTGAAGAAGGACCATAAATAGATCTGAGTGATGCTGGTAAATAAGGGGCGCGTTTTTATGTCAAAACCTTTTAATGCAGTTTCTTGTTATTGTTCGGATGCAATTACATTGTTTCATTCTCCCCACATAAGGGCTTTGTCAGACGGCCAGATATGGCTTAGTGACTTGCCTGTCGAAAATATCCTCCTACGAATCAAAACACTCTCACCTCTGTGTGCTCTGACAGAGGTATGAGATAAATATCCTAGACAATTTTCTATTGTGCAAAACATGATATGACGTTTGGAATGTTGTATCGTACTGTACGGTGGACATGCCTCGTACTCTTTCTTAAAGGTCACTGCTGTCGTTTACATGCAATTTTTCGATTGCTTCTTACCAAGCATGGATTGAACACTTTTTCTTCTTTGAAGGTTTTTCATAACCTTCTACATTTTCCAGACAATTAAATGCTTTGAGCTCTAACGCTAAAAATGTGGTAACAGTATTTTATCAAGCTAGATCTCCACATTCGCTGAAAGCTTTGTTTCAGTTCAAATGCTACCCGTCGTTAGCAATTGTCCACTAGTATATGTATAGTTGTTTTAGTATCCACAAAAATATATTTATAATTTTCAGTGTAAATCATATTTAGTATAACTTATTTTTCTAATTGTTGCATATAATGTATAATTAAATATCTAATACAGTTGTAAAATTCGTCTAAAATTATATACTACCTTACATTTATTTATTCCATTTTCATTGATTTTTTTTAAGTATTAAAATAATTTAACTGTGGTAGTATGATTACACTTATAATAATACATGAGGGAATTACTAAAATAAGAATCAAACTGGAACATAATACAAAGATTTATAATTTCGAACTGAATGGAGAGATTGATTTTATAATTGATTCACTAGCTTTAGGTATGAATTAAAGTTTGCATATATATTGAATATATCATAATAACATTATAAATATTTACTCGCATTTCTGCGTAAAAGTAACATTTCTTGGTATCACTTATTTTATACATTGTAACTTAATTTATATTCAAATGAATAATTTTAAGGAATTAGAAACTTTTCGTAATATTGCTTTTTGAATATTATTTTCGTTCGAATGAGAAAAAAAAGAATTAGATTATTCTCTTTGTTTTATTTTGTCATAAAATTAAAAAAGAACCAATTTCGAAGAAAAAATAAAATGATTTATTAATGAAAACTGAAAGAAATATTTTTCGAAAAGAATATGCAATAAGTTTTAAATGAATAAAAGTTTTATTTAAAATTTGTAAAACAGCTCTCTCATTTTCCCGGAATTGTGTATAATTATATATTACAAGTAGTTATTTTAAGGAGTGAAATTAAATTTCAATAAAGTTTATTGTTAAAAATGAGTTCCTTTGAAGATAACATCTTCATGCATTCATTACAAATTTATAGTTCACATAAGTGTTTACGGAACAATATATAGAAACAAACATTATGCCTCTATAAATTAAGGGAAATATTTTTGACATTATTATTATGCAATGTAAATTACATAGTATTATGAACAAATATCATAACCAGGTTAACAATGACTTCCCTCAAATAAATCATCATTAGGGAGCAAATATTTATCTTAATAGTTATTTAATGAAATTATACGTAATTAGAAATTAATATACATGAATTTATTTAAAAACTTGTTCAATTTAGTTTAATCCAGTTGACAGAATATATTATCAGATTCAGTGCGTTTTATTATAATATACGATGATAGGGTTCAAACGGCATATTTTCTAAAATTAACTGAATACAAATATTTTTCATTCAGTATAATTATATAAAATGAAACATTTTATATATTCTTCGTAAAAATCAATTTTATTCTCAATAAAGAATGCACAATAAAGAGATAAAATGACATAAATGTAAGTAATGTCAACAAATTAGAATTAAATATTTTAAGTCTGTTTTATAAGCATCCGCAAATAATTGTATTCTTGAGCAACAAACATTAAATCTGTAATTCAAAGGTTTTTTTTTTAAATTGTAAATTTGTGATAAATACACATATTCTATTCTTCTAAAACGGTTCCGTTTACTAAAAGTATTTTAATAAGTTATAAGTTAGCGAATGGTAAAGAAAATTAATTTTACTGATGTGCGGTACAATGTTTATGATAAAGAAGTAAAACATCTAGTAAGTAAAAGTAAGGAAGAAAGTCTAACAAATAACGTGGTATGAAATCTATCAAAACTCTAACTATATTTTTAAACAAGTTAAAATAAATCATATTTACGAACAATGACCGTAAATCTCGCTCACAAGTTTTACCGCAAACAAACTTCTGAAAGATTAGATATACAAATAATGCAAAGAGAGAGAGAGAGAGAGAGAAAGATCTGCACACACATTCTTTCTTTCCAAAGCTACGTTCTTACACATTGAAATATCAGCTGACGGCGCTTCCAATTTTTACTATCCATTCCCCTTTCAATGTCTTTGTTATCGCAGAAAAGTTGGAGCAATACCACACATCAGAGGAGTACTATTTAAAGAACTCATTCATCTAACGATGCAAATTCTTTTCCTATTATATTTCATGGAATTTCCAATCTCACCTTCATTTATACATACAAATTTCCTGGGAGAAAGCAGCCGTCGCATTGTTCGTCTCCGCTCTCTTTCATTGGTTGGCAAAAGCATCGTGTACACCCGCCTAATGGTTATTCATTGAACCCATTAAGAATTTTGGAGTTCAAACATTCTTCTTGGAGAGTATTCACTGATCCATTGGCGAAATGGTAATTAATTCTTAGGGGAAAGTGCATTCCATGATCCACGTTTACAGATCTCTGGCTTCTGTTTAAATCGTTGGGTATTGGATTGAATGGTTAGAAATGGTGAATGGCCGACGATTTAGTGATAGGAGTGAGATAAATAAAAAGATGAAATCGTCTGGGTAAAATGATTTGAAAGAAATGTGCAGTGCTCTGAGATATTGATGCTGAAGCTATTCTTAATGGAGCTGAATTGTGAATGTTGAATCAAATTATGTTGAATAAATGGAAGACAGTTATTGAGCCGAGTTATTTGCATTTTACATACTTTAGTAGAAATCAAATGCTAAGCAAAATGCAAATAAACTCAATGAATTTTTATATTTTTGGTTACATTGAAACTAACTGCGAGTATTAAATAGTTACATACATTTAAATAAGGAATACATTCCATACACAAGATATTTAAATTTATACCTAAGATGTGAGTGTAGCAGCTAAAAAAGTCTTTAAAATATACAGTAAGTCCAATTTACATTTAATATGGTAAATAAAAGACGAATTCCTTTAAAATATGTAATTGAATAAATTTTTAATGTAATTTAGTTTTAAATTTCAGATGAATAATTTAGTTTTTAAAAAAATTTGGAATTACGGAAATTTAGTATCTTACGGAAATTTAATATAATTTACAATTTAAATTAAGTCTTATTAGTTATTCAAATTATTAAATTACCATTTAAAGAATTTACTTTATACTTGTATAATTCCTATATGAGAACAAGAATATTGAAAAATTAAAATTTAAAAGAAAAACATTTAAAGTATTCTCTCTCTCATCCCCCATATATATATATATATATATATATATATATATATATATATTATCTCTAACGGAAAGTTTAATACATTAGTTAACCGAATGTTTAAAGAAAATTACATAATTTTGTTTTAATTTGTACCACAAAAAAAGAGGATAGTCTAGAAATAGCTTAGTCTATTTATATTCACATTCATATGAAGGAAGTTTTTTAAATAAAGAAAATAGTTTTATTATTTACAGATATATGCAAGACTTAATCGTCTTTAATTATTATAATAATTCTGTAAATAAATCTAATATTCTTATATTAAATATAGAAATTTAAACCAGAATAGAATTAAAAAAAAAATAACAAATAATCTGTATTCTTAAGAGTAAAAGATATTATTATAAATAATGGAGCAAAATTTATGACAAAAGAGATTCTTTAAAATTTCAAGTTTTTAAATCAAACAATTGAAAAAAAGTAAAGTAATAAGAAAAGCCAAAATTTAGAACAAAGGAGGTAATGTAATCAATTCTGTTCCATACTTTGGAATGGAATAATGTGTGTTTATACCGGTAATAACAGATCTACCCATTATATTGAAGTGAATGACATTATTAAAGATGATAATTAATCAAAAAGGAAGGTCAAACACAGGAATAAAGAAAGAAGGTGAACATTGGAAACATAATTATTCAATTACACTTAAAAATACCTAAGTACATTTAAATAATATCGTCTGAAATGTTTTAACACTAATTAAAAGTTTTAACAAGAAATAGTTAAGTTAATTCAACCAATAATTATATACAAATTTAAGCAATTTAAAACATAAACAAATACTTACAAAATATATATCATCATAATTATAAAAGGTGGAACCATATAATTAAGATAAAATCACAAGAAGAGTGAAAGTTTTTTAACATAAAACAAAACTTTGGTATATATATATACATATATATATATATATATATATATATATATATATATATGAAAACTTACAAATATTTTTTTTTGAAATTATAGAAAATATATTAAAAGAATTAAAACTTCTTATTTATAAAAACGAAATAATAATAATAGTAATAATAATAATAAAAAAACAGTTTATAAAGGGAACAAATAACCTATATGATATTTGTGACTTTGGGCTATTCGAGGTTTTTTCTATACTAATCTCGAGAACTTTATATAACTTTAAATTGCATAGAATTACAATTTCTTCCAAACTAAAATGAAATGTGATTAACTAAATTAGATGAAGATGTCAGTAAAATGAAGCTAAATAGAGATAATGAAATGTAAGTGAAATAGACTAAAAGGCAAAGGAGGATATATAGAGGAAAATGACTGGTTGATTAATGTACAGATAATTTGAAACACCTTAATTAGTTTTGTGGATTGAAGAGAATTCTATTTAAAGTATTAAGTGAGGAAGTTACTGTTTGTGAGAATAGTTGTATCCCGAATGAGTGAATTGGTAAGCTAAGATTTCATATAATCATAATTAGAGAGTAATTGGTTTAATTGAGCTAAATATTTATTCAAGAAAGAACGATATTAGCTATTATCATTTGATAATTAATGAAGTATTTTGTTTTGTTCTCATTTATCATGAATTGTTATTAAATAGTTATTATATTATACACTCGTATTCGATTAAGAAACGGCACAAAAGTAGAGCAATGGAGGGATTCAAACATGTGTTCTGTCATTATATATATATATATATATATATATATATATATATATATATATATATATATATATATATATATATATATATATGAATAATAAGGATCTACTCCTTAGTCAACCTCTATTTCAAAACTGGAAAATTAAATAATTACATAATTACATTAATACATCAAATATCACTTCATTTATACATTTATCTTAAGCATTTATTTGGATAATCGAATGCAAAAAAGTATACAATGTTTGTAAATTGGTACTTTTCCCACCCTGGCTTCAATATGTTTACTCATAATTTCGCAATAAATGAATGGATAGTTACGTTTATTTTATTCCCAAGAAATTTTCTCGAGATTTTAATATATTTCTACTCATGATAAATGCTATATTTTAAACACATACACATCAACATGCATGGATAACAGAAATACTACGAATATTTTTAAAATTATTCAAGTGCCAAGAGCCAATACTCTAAATCTGTTATTCATATGTTTTATCAAATCTATCATATAATTAAAGAATTTAAAAAATATTTTAATATCCTAAAGGAATTTAAATTTGTCTTGAATGTTATTAGCTAAGTATGTAATTAAATGTTTAGTATATATATATATATATATATATATATATATATATATATATATCGTGATTAATCAACAGTTAACATTAATTATTTATTTAATAAATGGTGCAAATTATAGCTGTTACCATCCTTTGGAAATTTTTCTGCATAGTTTTTACTATTATAATGAGCCCACGACATACTTTCATTGATCTTGTTTACATTTTCCTATTGTAGAGACGTGTAACCTTTAAAAAACCATTCGATTTATCCTTAGACTACGTTAATTTCTGCTTATTAATACATAACGCAGGATGCAACATACTGAAATTCAGTTATTCGAGAAGTAGTATCTGTATTGAAACTAGTTAATTATACAGAGATTAGCCCAGAAGCCGGTGGCCGATGGGCCGAAACGATGTATTGATCTTTGGCGGCGAAGAATATAACGCATTTTGTATTTAGTAAAACGCGTTAATAGATCCCATCTGTGAACGGCGTTAATCATGTTGTTTGCAGTTCAGGATGGAAGTTTTAGTCAAAAGAAAGTTTTCCTCTCAAGTAACGTCATTTTCTTTGATTCATCGATCGAAAGTGGAAGGTATTTTGTTTTAATTATTCTCGTTAGCTTAGAATCGACTATTTACATCGTATTTTTTTGCTGATCAGAATAAAAGGTAGTTTCGTTAAATATAACATAAAAATTTCAGCATGAAGAAAATAGATTATCAATACGAAAGGAGCCAATTTGGAAAGAAGATTTTCTTGTTATATGAAATATTTCCTGTCGCAATTAAAGCGTACAAAAAAAAATTTCTCTAGTTCTCTTTAATAGGCTTAGAACGGGTTTTTTCTTTTGTATTTTATCGTATTTTTCTTTTACAAATACACAAAAAACAAATTATTTTAATAATGTTCTAGTGGAGTATATTTTCCAATTTAAGTAGTGCTTATCTTTCAAAACTATTATAATGGAAAATACATTTTTTGCCTTAGACAACTTGTATAAATATGTGTATAGCTTAGCATAACACAACACACAGAATGATTTTTTAAAAAAAAAATGTAGTTATCTTAAGCCAGTATTCAAACAAAAATAGCGAAAACTTTGTTAGAGTTAAACGGTAATGTTTTTATTTAAGGTTTAATATCATCGCAAAATAAAATTTATATAAAGCTACATACGATCGCAAATAATTTGATTTAACACGAAAAGCAAAAAAGTGTCGAAGGTGACATTAACGCTCTTTCAAAGGACATTGATAGCTTGCTATTAACAAAATACAATACAAACAAATAGCGATGAAGATACGTAACCGAACCCTACCGAA
>BMAW01078271.1:0-10147 GCA_019974015.1 Nephila pilipes | reverse complement strand
TTCGGTCAAGTGAGGAGGATGACATCTTCCAAATTTCCACCCCACGTTAATGGGAGTACCTAGAGTCTGTACAGATTTAGCCTCCATTATCCCCACTACAATGCGGATATATAGTGGCATCTGGACTTGAACTCACTATTCGACTAAAACAACACTCTTTGAAGTTCACATCCATAATTAATTAGTTACCGCTGCTCAATTAAATGTGGAATCAAAATGCAAGGTATTTTCACTTTCGATTGGGCAAAAATATATAGAATTGTTTTTAATCCTTCTTTTTAATACAAAACTACATTCCTTTTTAGAAATATATATTAATTTTTTTTTGCGAATTCAAATATTTTAGTGAAAAAAAACTCACTTCTGAATCATCTCTTAAGTAATTATCGCAATAATTCTCGAAATGTATGTATATAATCAATAATATTTATGCTGTACTTCCAACAATTTTTAAATTACAGTTTTTACTGATACTTTGATCAATTTTAATTTCTTTCTTTCTAGTAGTATGTGAAAAACTATACGACTGAAAACGTATGATTGGAATGAGTCGTATATCTTTAACATAACAATAAGATTATAAAATAAACATTTATTTTCTTTTGAATGGTTTTGATTTTCACTCAGGAACTATGATTATACAAACATTTATATATATACACCCAACTCTTTTTTTACACGGTAGATACGTTCGTCTGAAAACCGTGCAAAAAAAAAGACAATCATAAAATCCGTATTACATACTTATAAAATAAAAACAATTCATTTTTATTACAAAAAGATTTAAAATTAGCGTAAAGTGAAATTTAATATCTATAGGTACATACCACATATAAAAATTGTAATTGATATTAGGAATAAAACTACTAACCACTATTCATTGCTACTTGATAACAAGCGTGCACATATATTACGAACTGGATCAAAAATGCTATCTTTAGTAGATGTGTCAATATGTCTAACACAATTGTCGGCTTTGATACAAATGAAGAATTTCATTCGTTATTAACGGACTTTATTACTACCTTTTATTGTTACAGTCTGCTATTAGAGGCTGTTTCTTTGGTTTCTCAATTTGTTTATATAATTCTTGATATCCTGCAATACAAAACTTAAGATTATGTTAGAATTTCAAAGCATGATCTATGTCAGGATCATGAGTAAGAAATATTCCATACTTATAGAAAATTTAAAGCCCTCGCGAATTAAATCAGTTGTTAATTGCTGAACTTCACCTTCGATTTTGACATTATTGACTTCTTTGTTATCATAAACTTTCATAAATTCGATCAAATCGTTCTCCTCTAAAAGGCTTTCTAACATCAATTCTTCGATGTCAGCCGTTTGTAGGTTCTTAAAACCTTCGCCACCAATTTCATTTGATAGAATTATAATTTCCGAACACGCAGCCGATTTTTGTACTATGAAATTTTCACTTTTGACGCATGCTGGCAAAATATTTTTTCAACGAGCATTTAAGGTCGATTGGGGTAAATGTTTGATGGCAAAAGAAGGATGTGTAATGCAATCTATAATAGTAAACTTTCTCTATGCTTCCACAACAGTCGAATTTCTTTCTTCCACTGAGTCTAAAATGTTTTTAAATGTTTGCTTCACGTAGTACATACAACGTTTGCTTCATGTACTTCATGTAGTACAATGCTGCTATAGTACCCTGACCAAGGGACTGAATCAAAAAGGGAGTACTAGGTGGTAAAAACAGCATTTGAATATTTTGGGAAAATATTTTTGGGATTCATATCAGAACAAAAAAATCGTGTAAAAAGTATATTGGAGAACGGTGTTATTTCAAAATCGTGTAAAAAAAAAGACCGTGTAAAAAGAGTTGCATATACATATATAAAACATAATTATTAATTTATTACTAATATATCTCCTTCGTTATGAAGGATTTTTAGAGTTAAGTGAACAAGATGAATTTCATTCCTCTAACACTTTTATTACTTATCATTTTTATTTGTAAAAAAATACGTAAAAATATTACAAGCTGAAGTTTTTAAAAAACTCATTACAAGTAAAACGAATTATTCAAATAAGGTAATATTTACTGCATTACTATTAAGAAAGGCTTATTAAAGTTTTGCAATTTTGCAAAATCTAGAGGCCTTTTTTAATTTCTAGGAACTATGAATTAAAGATTAGTATTTAAATAAATTAAAAATAATATTATTCGGGGGCAAAAAAAAAATTAAATAATAATAAAATATGCTGAGATATTTCTTTATTTCCTTTTCTTAAAACTAGAATGCGTCTGATATGAATAAATTAATTTTAATTTACTAACATTTATTTTTGAAATCGAACAAAGCGACTTTGAATGTTTCTACAAAAATAATTAATATGCTCTTTTCATTCCAAGAGATGATAAAATTAAAGCATTGCATTTTGTTATACTATGTAGTGTGGAATATTGTTCTTATTCAAAAAATTAATTTTAGTGAAAAAATATCATCGAAAGATGTATATTATTTAATTTACATGTCTGCTGGTTTTTATGTTATTACATTGTAAAGTTAGTATGTATCATTTGTAATTGGTCTGTATCACGATTTTCTTTTCACTAAATTTCAGAACTTTTCTATTCAAATTGCTTAAAGTGAAACTCTTCTAACGAACTAAAACGTGACTTTTGCTGATTAAATTAAATTCTGAAATGTAATGAATAGAGAGGCAGTGAATCGTCGTAAATCAGAGTGAGTTGCGTAATTCTGCTATTTGCAATGAAAAAAGCAACCAAAGGAATCCTAAAAGACGCCGAAAGACTGTTCCAGGAACAAAATCTCATTTCCAGTTAGTATACTCATTCGAACCCGAGTGAGTGGGTAAGTGTCGAATTATTTTAGTATTCTCAAAATTTGTTCAAATATTTAGGTGCAGAAAATTTTGTTTAAATATTTTGTTTGGAAATATTTAGGTGCAGATAGCGAGAACAAAATTGAGCTTAAATAATTTATAACAATTTTAATTTCCACAAATGTTTCTACTACCAAATTTATAAATACACACTACTTGATAATATATCGTAATTTGATAAAAACAATGCAATGAAGGAAAAATAAAGAGATTAAGCTGGTGTTAAAGAAGGCAATAAGTCTAAATAAAAAAAATGTATTTAAACTTCTCTACGTGTAGCATAACATTAAACAAATTTTACAATAACTCATAATGAACACGTACATAAACTAAGAAAAAATTGCTCAAATATATCTGTGTAGAATTTATCTATATTTAAAATACAAATATTTTTAATATAAAACTAGCAATGTAAAAGTATTCATTTATTAAATTGGTCATAATAGATAAAAGCATCACCAAAAACTACGAAGCATAAACGTAGAAAAAAGAAAAATACAACAGTAAAGATAAAAATGGAAATAAAGTAATTTAAAATACACACACACACACACAGATATATATATATATATATATATATATATATATATATATATATATACAATATATATATATATATTTACAATATATATATATATATGTTATATCTATATGTGCGTGTGTTAAAAAAAGATAGGAATATGTTTGCATACTTAATTGGATTGAATAAGGAAATAAAGATCATAAACACGCAGGCTTGTTTTCAAAAGTTCTGTTTTTGTTTTGATTGCATTTTTACAACGAAAATAGGTTCTACATGATTTTGCTTTAAATATATTTTGTTCTTTTATAATTACAAATATAATACGATAATACATTAGTAATTAGTAAGTTCGTTTGGGTAAAAATGTAATTAAAATACTTTAATAACACTAATAGACCTTTAAAAGTAAACGAAGGTTGTACACATACTCATCCACGCAATTCTTATTGATTAGCATGTAGATCAATATAAGCGCTGTACCGTGTTACAAAATAATTTTTACTACTTATACTGTATCATTATAGAGTTATTTTTTTTTTATCAAAGTTTATAGTTTTTATTCAAATGTAAATGGGTAAATCCCTGAATTCCGAATAAGATTGTGTCCATCATATTTTTCTCTCCTCATATGCTTTTCTAAAATATATAAAATACATAACCCATTTTCCTAAGTTAGGAAAGAGTACACATTTACTTTTTTAAGTGTTTCCGAAAACATTTACTCTGTTCTATCTTAAACGAAACAGTGAAACACATATCAGCATAGAATGAATTCACGAGTCATCATCATTTCACACATCAGTGACAATAACCATTACTCATCTGGTCAAGTAACGACTATTTCAACTCTTACTTAGGCGACGCCACTGCAATTTTGCCATAAATAACCTCCACTTCTTAGAGCGTCCTCCATTAATAAAGCAAGGCTAACTCATATTCTGACATCTGCTGTGTCGCTTGGTCCCCATCCCAAACAATAACAGAAGCGACGGCAGAAGAAACAACAGCCATATATTCAGCCATATATTATAGCCCGTTCATTCAGTCCAAATACAATTCTGAAATGGATTAATGTGCAGTTTCGAGACCGATGAGAGGAAGTACTCGGGTCATTCTGAAGGGTCCTAGTATTGGGAATGGGATCACTCATATTGTGGACCGAGATATTGTCGAGGATATATATGGGGAAGAGGAGAGAAGAATTGCAAAATATGTCCCCACTCTCTTGACTACTCTCATCGTTTCAGGGGTTATGATGATACTGTCATCCACCGTCACCACATTCTTGTCTATGTTTCCTTAAGGTGCCGGGTCAACAGAAAGCATCTGGGATCTTGGAAGGGGTTGCGTCCATATTGTGTTTTGTTCCTCTAAGTTAGAATACATTTCTTTAAGGACGTAGAAATCACATAAACATTACAATGAAGCTAACTTTTCATTCAGAATATTTTATAAAACTAATTATATTATTAAGTATCATTCAATTAGGATTCATCAATCAATATAAGTATTATTTCTTAAAAAAGTATTATAATATTATTATTTTTATAAATACTAAGAATATTAACTGAAGCTTTAAGACCTTGTGGTATTAATATGTGGACTAAAGTAAAATTAATAACATTAAATAAGCTAAAATTCAATAAAATTAATTTTTTTTTCTTTCTGAGAAATAAAATCAGATTTAAGATTAATTTTTAATTTGAGTAACATTATTTTTATACTAATTATATTCAAGAACTGTTTAAGAATACCGAAACTCTAAATATAAATTTCAATAAAACAATGTCTAAATTTAATCCACATAAAACGTTCTTCTTATAATAAACAATTTGACAAACATTATTTACCAGTGATTAACCAATTACAACTGATTTTATGAATTCTGATCGACAATAAATTAAACAAATGATTCTCGCAACTATAAATTGATGATATTTGATACAAAAATGATGATATTTTGTTGAAACCCCTTATAAGGATCTAATCATAATTATATTTATTGATATTTTCACGTGTATAATATACCACGTACGCAGCACACCGTTTCCTGTTCAAAAAATTGTGCTCATATAACTGCTATACTAATGTAAAATAATTTCCTCAACTGTTTAAGTTCCATGATTACAGATTTGTTCCGCAACATTTCAATAAAATACAAGAAAGAAAAGAGGAGAAAGAGAGGATAAAGGAGAGATAATGAGTCTTGAATAGGCTGTATCATTAACGTATATTTAAATACCGATTTTTTGGATATAAATAACTTTCATAACTGTGTGTGTTGAAATGCTTTTATGCGTTAGTTTATAGACTGAAACCATTACCTACAAATTTGTTAATGTTTCCATTTTTCCATTACCGTTTTTTAATATATAATTCATAGGTTTTAGGGAAAAAAATATTTTTCTTTCTTTTATTATAAGAGCTTTCATCAGTTTTAAGCTACATATTTAGGCAAACTTTTACAGCAGCCCATTACTTTTATTGATCATGGTATGCTACTTCTAAAGTTATCTTGTTGACTCAAAAGGGACAGTGTATTTGGGCAGGACATTTCAAAACTCTTGTTATATAAATATGAAAAAAAAATTAAACAAATCTTAACAAATGTAAATGTTATATATATATATATATATATATATATATATAAATAACAGAACTCTTAAATATTAATCATGTTAGCCACCTAAGTAGTTATTGTCTTAGGTGATGTGTTTTAGCATATCATATCAATTTTCAACTTTTTATCGTTTGCTTCAATATTTTAATTAAATTTATCTTAAATATATTCAATTTAATAATTTATCGTGTCCTTTACTTTTAAAGTCAGAAACGTTTACTATTGTCCATTTCTTATATTTAACTGAGTAATTTAATAATAATTATTAATAAAAAGCTCACCTTCAGTGGCTAAATCTGAACTTGGTAAAACTTTGCATAGAACTTTTTTTAATTTTTTTTTTATCATTTTCTTTTTCTTAAATGTAGCAATAATTCTTTGTATGTGTTAAAGTTAATTTAAAACCCCATAATATACAGGAAAGTATATTTAATTTCAAATAGTATTTTTATATAATTTAGCAATTCTTTTGCGTTGTAGTTACTTCATATTTTCTATTTCTGACTTTACGTCATTTATATATTGTTAGCCGTGCTGCACCATCTTATGTTTAAAACAGAAACTGGAAAAGAAAAACCTTACAGTAACATAAGATTTTGAAGAAAATTACTGTCATAATAGGTATAACTAATTAACTGAAAAATTACAAGTAAATTTTTGTAAGTAAATGATTCATTTTCGAGACGTTACAAGATATGTGTTGTTGGAATTTAAAATACGTATCAATATATATTAGCTATAGATATTTTTGTTTAAGAAGTTAATTTACTCCTGAAGTAAGTATAAACTACCACATAATATGTATATTTCGTATACATTTTTTAAATACTTTTTGAGTTTGCGTGGATAGATTATCTTTGTAGACTGTACTTCTAAATAAATTTGTTCTAAATTTTATTTAAATTGTACTTTCAATCTTTCTGTATAAGATAGGGTTAAATATTTTTAGACAAAGAGTTCATTAAAACAAGAATATATAAAAGAGGGCAGGAACATAGGTTTCCTATTCCTTGAAATATTTATCTAATAATAATTTCAATTTTTAAGATTACGTTGGATTCATAAATTGTTAATACCAGCATGTGATTACTGGTAATTTAAATATTGTAAAGTACAAAAGATATTGATATATTATGAATAAAGGTACATATGTAATAGTCTCATTATTTCTTAGAATAATAATTGTATTAAGAAACAATTAATGAAAATATTGATAGATAAACTGATTGTACTATTAAATATAGTTTACATATTGAAACCCTTAAATAATATAAATACTGAATGAATTAAGAGTTTAAATTTATGATTTTAAGACTAAAAAATATATCTCATTCTAAAAACCTCCAAAATAATTTCATTCTCTGTTATGTTGATGAAGTCCCTGGAAATTATACCATTATGTGCAAAATACTGTATACTATTTCGAATGATAACCTGCTCTTTAGTAATGCACTTTTATAAAATTTATTAATAGTGATCGAGAAATTTATAATAGGAATAAAACTTTGAACAAGAAAATATATTACAGCTTTAATAATATAAAAATTCCTCATAACTTTTTAACTTTTAAATTTCACAATGTATCTATGAAATTTAGAATTGCAACAGATTAATTAATATATAATAATAATAACACAAGTTTTACAAAAAAATATGGATCGTTTTTTAAAAATATTTGCTATCAAAAATAATTATAAATTGTTAAATATGTTTGGGATAAGGATATTATCTTAATACATAGTAACGAATTTGAATATTTGCTTAATTCTATAGGCCTTGAAGATTTAATTAAAGTCCTTGTTAATTTGATATAGTTCAATATTACTAGCTTTATTTTTACTAAAAATTTAAATTTTCAATTAATTGAGTTCTATAAAAGTATATTATATTTATTGATAAAAAATAAATTAATTAAATGCATATCACAAAATGGTCCTACAAGTAATGGTCTTGCTAGTATACATTTACACTTCTTTCAATAAATTTTTGTAGGTAATAATAATTGTACTTCGTTTAGCTTCATTGATGACTTAATAAGACTACAAAATAAATTTTACCCAGACTTTAAAGCTGTTTTATTTTGTATTCTTTTAATTAAAATCAATACAAACTAATAAAAAATTCATAAAACCAAGTACTTAGATATTAAAAATTGTGATTCAAAGGATATCTAGTAACTTTTATAGCTTAATAGATGTATTTGGTTCTTTTGTGAATAAAGTAGCTTTTTTTGATAATTGAGTTAATTTATTCTCGGAAATATTTTATATTCTATTTAACATAACATTTCTTGAAATTATTTAAATATTCAAAATAATTCAAACAAATTTCACAGTATTTTTGCATTCAAGTTGATTATTCAAGTAAGTTTTTGAGAACTAATTTAAAATATAAAAATTATAAAATAAACTAATTTTCTTTTTTCAAAATTCGCATTGCTTTAAAATTTTTAATGATTTTTTAAATTTGTTTCATTTTTTACAAAAGGTTATGTTCTATCTCACATTTTTCCATTTTCTTTTTTTTTACCCAATTAATTATTATAAATTATCATTAGTTTTAGGGGTTTTTAAAACATATATTACGAAGATTCTAAGAAATGTCTTGAAACGAACAATATATCATATTTGGATAGAGGGAATTTTGGTTGTAGTTTTATAGAATCCAAAAAAAAAAAAAAAAAAAAAAAACAATTTTCAAATTGGCACGATCCAAGCTTTAAGGACTATTTCCAAAGGGCCCAGATACGAAGCGATGCTTCTCAAACTTTCGCTACTCATATTTAAACAAGTCTGGTATAAAAAAATATATTCCTATAGTTATGTTATTTTAATATTTTAATCTAGCCATACTACCTCTTTTGTTTATTAGCAGATGGTCAAAGTAAATCTTATTCTCCTGCATGGGTTAAGGATGTTTCTGTTTGAGAGAGAAGCAATTTTACACAAAGTATTACTGACCATGAAAACTCACAGCAGCACATTAATTCGGCTCTATATTACAAAAATGGTTTCAAGGAAATACAATTCATATTTATTTGAAATGTAAAATCAACATTTAATGTGTTTTCTGGTGAAAATTTTCGCATAATCGAATTATTGTTATTACTTTAGCATCGTGAAACTTACCTCTAAGAGAACCTGATTCCCTTAATGTAAATTTTATGTCAATTGTACACTTATTACTTAATTAAATTCTCTTTTAAAATAATTTCTTTTGAAGTCAAAGGGAGAAATAAATAATTTTTTTAAGACCGATGAGAGAATTACTGGCTTAGAACCAGAGTAATACCAAATATTGTTAAGAACATTTTAAAAAAGATATTTCTGGCTACAACATAAGAACTGCCAAACTTCGACCAATTTCTGCAGTGTTTCGATATATCATCTTGATGATGATTCAGAAAATGATGATGTACTCAAAGAAATTGGAATCAGCGAGTACTTTTCGGGATTTAGATAACTAGCCGAAAATTAGCCGGGCTGAAAAGAGAAATTTTAAATACGATCGAAATATGTGGAATTTATATGTTCAAATATAAAGCACTAGGTTACGATGGAATAAATGTAATGTTGGGAGAATATGAAGGGTTATACCTTAAAGCCTGTATAAAAATGATCATGCGCCAAATCCCAGTTATGTTCATTGTGTAGCTCACTAATTAAATTTCATTTTGAATTTTGCTGCAAAACACATTCCAAATGTTTCACGATTATTCGGTAATTTAGAAAAATGTTGTTTTTTGGCAGAATAGCATAAAACACTGGGCAATGTTGGGTAACAATTTCACTCAAAAATAAATTTCCCTTTAAAAAGTATGCCTTATTAAATGATTTCAAACTTTGTTCTATATAAAAACAATTATTCAACAAAATGAAAAAAGTTGTATGCGAAGTTTTGTAAAGAACTGATTTAGCTACCAAGGCTAAGTTATTATTAAGTTACTTAATTAAATATAAGAATTAAAGTAAATGACGAAATATTAAGCAATGACAGTAGTAAGCTTTTTCGATACGAAAATTAAAGCAAGCGATAAATTACTAAATAGAATATATTTAAGCTAAATGTAATTAAAATTAAAGCAAATGGTAAATAATTCTATTAAGAATTGAGCAATGCACGTAATAACT
>BMAW01078267.1:227538-256416 GCA_019974015.1 Nephila pilipes | reverse complement strand
GTATGTGTGGGTGTGGGTGGGTGGGTGTGCGTGCGTGTGTGTGTATAAAATATAAAAAATATAATTCAGTGAAAGAATGTAAAACTAAACCACATTTGATAAAAATTGAAATGTATGAATTTTGAAAAAAGTATTTTAAAAGCTGACAATAAAAGATCTAAACATGGAAAATAATATATTGAATGCTGTAACAGGCTTTAGAAAGTCATATTGGATTTTTCTAGAACTATAGGCCTGACTTTCCATATCTACAAAATATATTACTCAAAAATAGTTACCGAGAGTCTAAATTGAAAAAAATTGGGGAAATTAAAACCTGAAAAATTAAATTAAAAAAACATGCAATAAACAAAATAAAAAACTTCAAAGAACCAAAAGATAAGAAAACAAAAGTAAAAATTGAAATCCAAAAAATTACTTAAAAAGGAAAAGCACAATGGACCGAAAAAATGGGAAAACCTAAAGTGAAAAAATCAAGTGAAAATTATTTAAGAACTGAAAAAAAATCATTTATAACACACGCACACACACACACACACACATATATATATATATGAGTATAAGGCCCTTTGCATTACAAAAAAAACTTCTCTTTAACCTTTCAAGAAGAATGAGATTAACTTTTTTGGCATCTTCAAAGGAAGTAACTTAAGGTTTCGATTGTTACTTATATTCCGGGGTGTGTTGATAAATAAAAGTTTCTTCGAAGATGAGAACTCGAAATAAAATGACGATTGTAACTGGACACGGTATGATTTCCTTCTTGATTTATTTAGTTTTGAGCTGTTTCGAATCTCCTATGAGCAGACAGCCATAACACTGCTATATAAAAATCAAAATAGAGACAGGGAAACTAATTTTAATATTAGCTTTGAATGATGGTTTAAAATACTGAATGGTAAAAAAAAATGGCGTACGCTTATTTTAAAAAGTATAAATGTTGTCCGAGAAATATGGACAATAGTTAAAGGATATCTACAAAAACAAATCATTGCAATATATACCTTAACATTATATAAAGTATAAGTGATGAATGGAGGAATTTATTTGATTGCTTTTATTCATAATATTACTATGATGAAAATGACATGTAAGCATAAGAGTATTCTTCATAAGATTTGAAACTATACATTTTAATACATACATTTTAATTAAATACTTGTATAAATCTTTTCTTTATGTTAACACATATTATTATTCAAAAATATTGTTTCTTATTTAGAACAAGTATAATTACTTCTACGTACGTTATATGTCAAACTTAAAAGCTGTTAACTAACAAATAACTTATTTATTCCATGTTGATTGCGTATTAATATTTAGTTTCGCTGCAATGCAAAGGTTATTATAGAAGTTCATCTTAATTTAAACCTCAGTTAAGTGACGAGGACAATACCTAACTTCCTATTCCATTATCCCACTCTCAATATTCACATCATTCCATCATGAAGATATTGAGCCTCAACTGATATAACGTGCATCAACATTTATACATTACGTGCATTTAGTGACATCCGGACTCGAATCCGTGGCTCGATTGCAACAATGCAACTTGATTATTATAAATATGTATTTGTTGAAAAAATAAGATTTTTTAAAAAGAAAAGAACAGTAATGATAGAGCAAAAATAAGTTCAAGCACAATATATATAAATATATTTTTAAAGCTTTCCTCCATTTTTAGAATTTTTACGGGTGATTCGTTTCTTCAGTTTCCTAACTGTTTTGATACCATCTTCAATGTATAAAATGTTTTCTGATTTCTAAATCAGCCGGTTAAATCTTTCGAAAGGATATAACACATTCAAATAAATAATAATATTAGGACATTTGTCCACCGAAAGGTGTTTGAATTTAAGAAATCCCATATAATATTTTGTCCCAAGAAGATAAAAACAAGTATAACCTTCCTATTATACAGTTTAAAAAATAATTTCTTAATATTTGAAAACTCAATAATTTTACTTAAAATACTAACGTAATACATAAGTTTGAAGTCTCCTAAGGGCCATTTTCATAACAGACAGATAATTTTTGTATAACTTATAATTACATTGTTTCTCATAGGAGATGACAATATCTATAAAATATATAAGTTCTATACAGTAATTTATTTTGTAAAGAAGGCATATCGGTCCAGATTCACTTATTGTAATGAAAATTGACAGTTATTCCGCTTTATGCACCCTAGAGGATGCCTTTAATCTTCAGTTTGATGGACATTTGTTTGAAATTCAATTTAAATATTTGAGATTTCATACCACATGGGTATGTATTGCTCATCCAGTGTATTTGTTTGATGCTTGGAAGTTAATTTAATTCATTGATTATAAATTATTTTCAACTAATTCATCTAAAGCGTATAGTATTAGAAAAAAAGAGAACGTAGATTTAAAACCATTTCTCTTAGGATTATTAATGAATCAAATTTTTGGAAATTG
This sequence comes from Nephila pilipes, assembly GCA_019974015.1. NCBI lineage: Eukaryota > Metazoa > Arthropoda > Arachnida > Araneae > Nephilidae > Nephila > Nephila pilipes. Next base: position 253,975 of record BMAW01078267.1, on the reverse strand, counting down.
TATTTCACTAGTTTCAACGTACATTAGCTCCACTACACGGTAGAGCTTTAGTGGCATCTATGATTCGACGAAAATAAGGCCAGCCACGAGTGCATGACTATGACCACTAGACTACAATGACCATAAATTCTGAAGAAGATAAATGAGTGATTCGAGGATTCAAATTTGAATTCAATGAAAATCTGTCTTTTTTAATGAGGGGATTCACACAATATTACATTCCAACGTGCCTAAAATACCCCATGAATGATGCCTTACCTTCAAAGGCCACATCAAGTATTTAGGAAGTAGCAGCATCGATGCTTTCTCGTTTCAACCAATCAATCAAAATTTAATTAAAGAAAATGTTTAATTAAATTATAACGACATTACGTTAAAAATTATTAAACCCAGAAACCTAAATATCCTCTCTCAGTCCTCTATCCTCTATTTCAGTCTCTGGTTATTCTTAAGTATAGGATTTGAGACACAGAAAGAGGGAAGGTGAGAGAGAATGTAGCAATAGTAGTCAATAAAATAGAGAAAAAAATTAAAATACGACATATTTCGAAAAGTGTGTATGTGTGTGTCTTAATGGCTGCAGAGTATTTTCAATCCCTTACATTTCTATCTACGCCTCTATTTAAAATAGGGTCATACATTCTAAAGCTGTTGAACCTAGCAGTGTAAGAGTGTAGCTAAAAAGGTAGCTATTTTTCCTTAGAGATGGTGTTTCTAAGACAGGCTAGTGTTAACATTGTGTAATGTCATTTGTTAAATGACATCAAAATATATTTGATACTCATTCATAGATTATTTTTGATTTGGCATCTGTTTGGTGTGTCAAATTAAAATTTGATTTATAATGTGACAAGTTTATTTTGTGTACAGTGGTCACTATCATTGAGATCTGGGTTCATAATCATACACCGGAACCTTAACAATAATGAAAACAATCGGATGCTTTCATTAAATCTGCTCCAGAGAAAGGTGTCATACATAGATTTCTTAAAAAAAGGGAAAATGGTCACTACACAATAATACAGTGAGATGCCCTATTCTCAATTATAACACTGATATTTTTTAACAGCCACCATACACATCTTCTTAAGTTTACTGTTCATTCTAAAACGTAGGATTTCAGTCATAGAGAGAGAGAGAGAAATATAGGGCCTAGTTGTCATAGTCAATCATTTTAAAAAGGTGGAATTCAAAATATTTTAAATATATGTTAATTATTCTTGTATTTCTTTTAACACCCTTTTCGTGGTTTCAATTTCAATACCAGTTTAGTTCCAAATTAGGCAATAAATATCCAAGCCTTTAAACTTGTTCATGGTAGCATTGTATCTCTAAAATTTGTCAGACAATTCTAAGATAACTTTAAACCCAAATCAACTACAATGTATTGAAACGAATAAAAATTCTGAATTCATTAAGATATTGTAAACTTATTACATACCGTGCATTCAAAAACATCCAGATCATGCGCTCGAGAAAAATATTTTGTAAAATCTTCTATTAAACTTACAGGGTGTTGCAAAGACCTTAAGCTGCTCGTATTTGAAGTTGAATTCATTTCTTAATTCTTTCCGATTTGTCAGCATTCCTTTACGTAAAGCGTGTGTCTGCTTCAATGTCATAGAAAAAAATAGAGCAACATGTGCACATCACATTGTACTGTATTGGAAAAAGGGTCCACAGAAATGTATGAAAATAATATATCAGAATATCAGTGACGAATCTATGAAACTTTTATAAGTGATTGATTTTTAAAGTTTTAAATCTCGAAGAGACTCTACCCAAGATGATGTGTGATCAGGTTGTCCATGTTCGATCGAAAAAAGGAAAACTATTAGCTTGTGCCACAAAAGATTTAATATTTCACTATTGCTAAGTCATTCTACAAAGGTGTATTGAATAAACTTTTCCAAAGAACGTGAAGTGTGATGCCCGAATGAACCAGGAAAATGGGACCACTAGCATTAAGTGTATCTTCTTACAAATTCTTCCTTGTGTAGCATATTTTGGCGAGAAGGCAGATTGTATTTATCAACCAATTCTTGTACATAATCCGGATCATTTTTTATTTTCTAAGTTGAAATTGGAGGGGCAGTGGTATAAGTCGATAGATGAGACTGAAATGTGATGACATTAGAAATCAATAGTATTAGAATGGAGGCGTTCCATAAGCGTTTATGGACTTGTACATTCATTCGAAGAGTTGTATTGAATCGTGAGGAGACTATATGAAAGCTTAGTATCAAAGTATATTCTTGGGATTATACAATCTGTGAGTGATTAGTCCAATAACTTCTTTAATATACTGTACAAAGTACATATACCTAACAACCGGTTAAGAAAAATTATAAGTAAAACTATTTTAGTTGTTTGTTTTTATGATATTATTTTGAGGAGAACTTTCAGCTAAATCCTCATATTTTATTATTTTTTGTTATTTATTAAAATGATTCTTGAACGGTTTCAAGGATTAAGTAAAAAAAAAAGAGTAACAAGTATAAAGGATAAGTTATCTTTACTAACGACTTATCACTCAGAATGTAACTGATTAATAAATGATAAATAAACCTATGTAACTTTTCACCTTCGAATGTTATGACGGATATATATAGTACGCATATTAACATACAATTGCCTAACGTACTATTGGATTGAGTTCTTTGAAATAAAAGGGCAAAAATGTAGCTTGTCTATACAAATATTAATTTAACATTCTGTTCAATAAATTAAACAAAAAAGTGAAAAAATTGTACTTTTTCCAATTAATTCAAGAAGATTGTTCCATAAAAATTAATATTAATAGAAGAGATAGTTTTTTTTAAGACGATCTCCAGAAATTGACATAAGACTCTGTAAAGAATTAAACCACTTAGAGATCAAGCCCTAAAGACACTTCAGTTAATACAGGGAGAAAGAAAACATAGTTGGAGCAAGCCGGGAGCTCTTAATTAAACAAAATAATTTGACTCTTTTGGTAAATGAAAACAATGACGTATTCTTCTAATTCCTTTCAGCGTGATTAGGATCTCAAAATTCTAAGTACCTTTTGGAAGTCCATGCTCATTTGAAGGTAGAATCTTATCTAAAAAGGTAATATAACAATGTTTACTCTTTTTTCAAATTTAAACATTTTGAAGCAGAGAAAATATTTTGCGAAAAGATTAGTTTTTCTATAATTACCTGAAAATGTATTGAAGCCGAAGGAATTTTGAAGAAGTTAACTTGGCAAATATTTAAGTTACAAATAGTACGTAAAAAAAGGAACATAAATAATTCCTAAATATTACAAGAATTCATTCAGAGAGATTCAATGAAATACTTATTTCTTAATACTGATCCTTATTTTTAAAAGTATTAGTTTTAAATATTAGAGATTTTTATAAAATTAGAATAATTCTATTCTCAGTGAAAACTTACTTATGTCATTCCAAAAAGATTCTTTAGAGCTAGATAATCAAATTATCTACCTAAAAATTAAACAGTTCCATTTTAAAATAAAAATCATTTCTAAGAAGGAGGTGACATGCATGGTGTATGACTACTTAAGTCTGTTATGATTTAAGCAGCTACCATTTACGAAGCTGAGCGAAAAGTACTCATGTAAGAAATGGGAGAGGAGGTATTAACAATGGGAAATAATAATGAGTTAACTAATTGTGGTTCTGTTTAGTAATGATTTTTCCTTTTTCTAAGAGATCCTTGAAAATGATACTTTTTGCTTCCTAAAAAAGTAGAAGCCATTACTTTTTCTGCTAATAAGATTTTCTTCTCTTTTTTTAGAGTAGATTCACCGGAAGTAACCCATTGTTTCATCGGTGCTTTTTATTTGATGCACAATGATGAATACGGGTCTCAGTGACGACACAAAAAGAAGACGACTCATCGGGACACCAATTAAGTTTTGATTTAGCAGCAAATGGCTGCCGAATCAAAGTTAGCTCGTGAATTTACGACATATTTGTTTTGCATCTAATTAAATGATGGAAGCCCTTAATGGCATCATCAACATGATTAAACAACGATATCTGTACTCAAAAACCGGCACCGTTTCAACTATTTTCGTATATGTGATAAATAATACGAATTAAAAATATCACAGTTGGTAATAATTATATATATATATATTTGCTAAATTCTGAGAATTATTAACTATACTGAAAAATTGATTACTAAGAAAAAAGTAAAATTTTAAGCATATATTCTTATAATTCTCACATACCAAAGATAATTTAAGGAATATAGGAAATAAAAGGATGTTGATATTTTGAATTTTTTTTTCTCTATGAGTTTCTGAAAAAAATATTTCTATGAAGCAAACATCATGTTTTTGGATATTACCATAAAAGAGGGTTTCTGACAAAGATTGACTGTGCATGAGAAAAGAACGAAACTATCATTCTATCCATAATGCAAAAATGCATTTGCTTTACAACTTAATATTTGGAATTTAAAAATGTATAATACTTCTTTTTTTTTTCATTCAAAAAATATACATTGTGCCAGTATATTTTTGTATTGGCGTTATGCCAGTACAATACTGAATACTACAGTATTAGTATACATTGTACCAATACTGAAGTTTTCACAAAGTTAAAACAACCTTCTTAAATAGAAAAATTATCCGTATGTATATCTAACAGAAGAAATCTATTTCAATATAATTTACGTTAGAAAATGTTAAATTTTTTCTATGAAAGAACATTTAAGTATGAAAGAAAAATAAACATTTTACATATATATGTTTCCCAACATTTGTAATTTTTAGCCTAGCTTCCAGATGGTACCAGTACCTTCAATATGAAGAGAAAACATATTTTTGCATTCCATTAGCTGAATTACATCTTAATATCATTTTGGAAGGAAGAGATAGTTAAGTAGAATCTTTTGCGGATGTTGAAACTTTTTCTATTCGAAATGTATATTCTTTGACAAGAAATATTTTATGTGAATATTGATAAGGATAAGCAAGGAAGTAATATGATATTATTTTGCTTTTTCTTCATGATCAAGTATCTTGATCTTATTCATTGCAATGTAATTCTGAAATCATCACACACTCTAATAAAATGCTCTACACCGTAAATATTCACTTCATTTATTCTGTCTCTTGATACCTATTTCAGGATGTATATGCATAATTGTTTCCTGATATTTGTTTCATGAGCAAATGTTTCATTCGCATCATTACAAATTAATTCTGAAATCATCAACATACAAGTATTAAACTCTACATTGATAGTATTCACTGCAGTTATTCTTTCTCCTGATAATTAATTCATTATTTCTAAGACTGTGTGCGTTTTGATATGAATAAATAAAGGAGAGAAAAGCGCTTACTTATTTATAAATATTGCATATACTAATTCATATCAATTTATAAAGTTTAAATTGAAAGAGCCGTTTATAATCATCTGTAGACTGTTTTCTTTTTATCAGCAGAACACGATCAAAAGCTGAATTTGCCAAACGCCTTTCTTTTGGGCTCATTTATCTGCAACAAAATAACTTACAAAACTGTTAAATGTCTATTTGGGCATTGAATAATTAATATCATTCATTAATAGCACTGGTAAATGAATTTAACTGTTCAATTTATTTCAACTCAATTATAATTTGATGTTTCTCTTTTATTTCCAGTTAAGTAGAATGAAACCCAAAAACCATTCAGAAAATTAAAATTTGTATGCATAAAGCCATTGCAATCAAATGTGTTTGCACCATTTCTATTGAATGGATGTTTACTTAAGTATGAATTTATACGATATAGATTATTGGGAAAAAGATACAAAACACACATTAACTTTTTTTTAACTTTGGAAAAAAATTAACAATAAAATTTGCTCATTTTTTTTTAAAATTACTTCTGAAGTATGAAATTAAAATACAATATTAAAAATATTTTAAATTCAATGTCAGTGGTCAAACATGCAGTTGGTACACATTTAAAATAATTTAAAGAATTTATTGGTTCTTAAAATTATTTTTACTTGAAATGAATGATTCTTCATCTTTTGATTTCGGAAATCAATTTTTAACAAGTAAAGTAAAATAATCACTTTAGAAACATCTTAAAAACAGATGATTTTTCTTACCAAACTTTAACATAATAATTAAAAGAGCTTTTTAAGTGCAAGGAAAAATTTTTTGCAAAGAAGACATTTATAAAAAATTATTGTGACAACTCCATTAACTAACTTATCTAAGTATGAATTAAATAAATAATTATGAATAAGAGATAATGATACCAACTCGTTTTTTTTTTCTTAGCAACATAATTTTTAAATGATGTGCTAGAGAATGCCGTCCATCCTTTTCTTATTAGGAGATTAGGAGTTAATTCATTATTCAAATATATAGGTAAACAGAAACATTTATTAGCCTTCCAAGAAGCTATTGTTTTAGTTGGATCACTTTTTAGTTGGATGAAACGTCTCTCATCCGTAAAGAGGAGAAGACTCCATTGATGAGATGTCCAGGTTTTGTGCTCCTTACACCATTTTAAACGGTGCCGTCGATGGCCAATTTTTAAAGAGATGTAGCGTTCAGGACGGTGAGCAAATATGTTACTTTTGTGAAGGTGTCTGGTCACAGAAAGCTGCGACTCTTGTCGCCTTTTTGCTGAACATAGTTTCTGAACAATGACGCTAGTTTACTGGTATCGAGCTCTTTTCACCCGCAGGACGATATATCGGTTATCAACTGCAGTTATTTTCCTAGGAAGGCCGCCACCACCAACCTTTTCAACAGCCACCAAACGGCCACCACCAACCTTTTTCTTGGTTTGTGAGACTTTCCAAGCTCATGAAACGACACTTTTGTTGATTCCGAACTCTTCAGCTACACTGGTCAAACTACGCCCTTCCTCGAGGTTTCCGATCATTCTTTCCCGTGTGAAGTCCTCCAGGTCATTTCTTCTAGCTATATTTCACGAAGGAACTCACTTGCACTTGCAGCGAATATCTTTAATCGAGTCTCTGTTCTTTTTATTGCGTTTTGAGGACACTTACGTCACCTGTGACGCGTTTTGTTCCTGAAATTTGTATACGCATCAACTTTTTACTGAAGTGCATGTTCATTGTACTGGTCGCAATAATTCTTTTTTTCTGCAATTTAATCGCTATCTGCTCAAAATTTACATTGTTCCTTAAGTTTTGCATACCAGTGTGTGTATTATGTCAATTAGCAATTCAAATGCATTGTGTATAGAATATACGAGTATACCTAATTACACTATAGCTAATCCAATGAATTGGTTTTAAATCAATACTTAATTTTTCCTCACTGAATGTAGATATACTTATTTTTTTAGAAAATATTAAACAAAGTTACTTTGAGGTAATATTTCAACAAAAAAAAAATCTGGTAAATTACCAACAAAAATGCAAATTTCTTTTTGCCTGTTAAATATTAGTTTTGTTAGAATGCTCTGTTCACTTGTTAAGTAAAAGAAAATAATTATGTTTTCAAACATTCAAGAATATTTATTGTACAATACAATTTATGTCATAACTTATGATCTCCTGACAGCATGATGGTAAATTGTAAATGTCATTTCTTCTTAAAAATGTGTCTCATTTTTCTTGGAAAATAAATTAATTATAGCTTGGTTGACATCTTCTTCAATCTCGAATTTTATTTCGTTGAAAAATTTATACAGGGCGAGAAACAGATTATAATCAGAGGGTGCTAAATTTCCCAGCCTAGTTCTGCGGTTTTTTGACGAGTTTTCAAAATAGCAAGTAATGTGATATCCTCATGATGCAGTATTATATACTTCCTATGTAATATTATTGGCTTCTTTTCTTTAAATGCTTCCATTAAGTCATCTATTTACTGACAGTATCACTCCGAATTGAGTTTACCCTAAAGTTTCAAAAGCTCGTAATCCGTAGGACATTTCAGCATATACATATTCTCTTATTCATACTCAAACTGGGATTAGAGGTAGAAAGTACAGGTTTTCCGGAGAAACAATACGATTTTTCTAACAATGTTTCGTAGATTTTTCATTTAACAAACAGACGGAAATTTTCAGTAATCCTAATTCTATTGAATTCCGCATATCTCGCTGGACTTGGGTTTTCCTTAAAAATGTTACGAAATTTTTTTATATATATATATGATTAAATTGTAATTCCTCTCATAAAGCTCCATCAATCGAATCATACATAATTTTTTTACATTCTTGTTTTCAGAACCTAAGAGCAATCTTATTCTTTTTCGCCTCTTTATTCTTACGAAAAGAACAATTCAAAACACAGAAAATGACCAGTTCAAATATAAAAACTGGACTTTATACAAAATTAACTTGTATATTTTACTTTCAAAATTTTTGTACAATACCAAGAAGAACTAAAATTTTCTGATTTAAAAATTATAAAATTATTGCTTTTATAAATGAGAATTCCATGGACATGAAATTTTAAAAACCCTTAAAAATTCTAAGACAGTACCTAACAATTTTCAATTAGAACCTGTTATTACAGAATGAAAAAAAAAAAAACGTATGGGAAAACCAAAAGTCTTAACGCATCGATAACAATGAACGGTTGTAAGAAGATATTGCCAGGAAAAGAAATTACGAATAAAGTTAGAATTTGGACTTGCCGTGATCCACACGAGTAGTTCAAAACGTTTGAATACGAATTCTAATATTTCACGCTGAAAGTTGTTGGCACATCCACACCTTACAAATCAACGTCAGAAAAGAAGACACGAATTTGCGAAAAATGCATTTATCTCGCTCCAAAATTAATCAATGTAATTTTTTTCTTTCCAATGAAAGTTCAATCTTGATGAGCCAGATAATTTTCACTATATTTATTATTATCTGCTTAAAGCCAAGCAATTTTTTCTCAAATGCTAATACGATGGGGGCAGGGTAATAATTTAGAGTGCTTTTACTACAAACATAATAAGCTAAGAGTCTTTACCCGCTGCAAAATAAATTTTGACAAATATATTGATTATTTAAGCTAAATATTATACTAGCCCATTTTTCCCTAATTAATTCAGGATACTACTTTTTCACTCATCTATTCATGTTTTTTATGAAAGCAAAACTGCGGTTTGAAACTAATTCAGCAAATTTACTTGATATTTGGCGAGTCATAATATGAAAAAACTTATAGGTCCGTGTACACCGAGAAATAGCGTATAATATTAAATATAAACAGGATCTTGTATCAGCCATCAAACAAGATTAAAATAAAATATCCATAAACGCTTTAAAAAAAAACCTATCACAATACATGATTGCTAGGCTTAATCACGTAATTGAAAAAAAAAGACTATCTTCTTGATTATTAAGGTAAATACTAAATAATTTTGAACTTGTTCTTATAGATTCCATTATTTTTCATCGTGACAATCTTTGTAAAGTTCGTGTTTTCTAGTTTAAAATTTTTACATAATTTAATATTTCTGTCAAAATTGTACAAAAATTTTAATTTTACAAAATGCATATAAAGTAATTTTTCATTATATTAATATGTTTTTAATATATATTTTCCATTCAGCCTTTTTCTCTGTAGATCCAAATTCATTGTTTAATAGATCATTAGCCTATTTCCAAATGTTTACTTTTAATTTCTAATAAGATGTTCACATTCATCAATTAAAAAAAATCACTTCCCAAATGCGATTTATTTTTTTCCAAGGTTGAAAAAAAGAAAGACATCTGAATAGCCACCAACAACGCTTTCTAAACTTCCACACCATTCCATTTGGACAGACTTAAAACATCAGAGCTATTCATACTTAAAAAGACTGAAATACGATAAGGAATTGCAACAAATCACTACAATGATGAAAATATCTGTAGTTTATAACATATCATAACTTCTTCATATTTAAATCGTCCATGCTATAAAAATTTTAAAATGAAATTTTCATTTACTTCCTTTCAATAGTTCAGAATATGCAATATTTTGAAATTTTATCACAGTTTATTTAAATTTCCTTAAGTCTAAATCAAGTTATCTTATGGAATGTATATTGCTTTATAAGATATCAATTCACTGATCACGTTTACATTAAAAAAAAACTGTTGAAATACGAGTATTATTGTTAAGTATTTGCTAGTAATAATTTAATACATTGACTCCTATGGATTTTCTTTAAAATTTTTGGGAACAAAATTTTACATTTAGGAAGAATTTGGAATATAGGCTATTTTTTTTCACTCTTATATATAATTTTTTTTAAAAATGGATAATGCTCATCAATGAAAAGTTCCTTTTAGAAGTAATTTATTAAGTTAATAAAATTATTTAATTCACTAACATTATCACATACAGATATTGAGTAATTAACATTGATATAACATTTTCCAGGTGTGATGAAAATAGTAAAAAATATTATGAAAGTGCCTATATTTTTCTTTTGAAAAGTATACAAAAATGCCCTTTATGAGATTCAATTCTAATTCTACTGTAGAAAGTGAAAAATTTGTAAATATTTTACGTTCCAGACTAAATTTATAGAAATGTTGCGAAAGGAACACACAATGCTTAATTTTTGAATACTTGTCTTTAATTTAATGGTCATTTTTAAATTGAAATCGAGTTGTATGAGATACTGTTACTCTTTGTGCATATATATAATTTTTTTTTCAGTAATATTTCAAAATCCTAGTGGAAATTATTGAATTATAAAATAATCGCTCGTAACCATATAAAGACTGTTTTGTTGTGTTAAATATTCTAGTTTTACCTTTATTTTCATATAATTTTAATTCATTCATCCAACACGAACACATACACACAAATATATATATATATATATATATATATATATATATATAGCCGACCATTAAAATTGCAGCGCCATGAAGGAAAGCAAAAACACACAAAAAAAATAATATTTATAGTACGTAAACAGTATGTGTTGAAGACAAAATGATTATATATGAAAGCAGTTTAGAGGTTTACAGGGGTGCGAAATCAGTAGAAAATGTTCCCAACCCTGGCAGCTAAAACGGCTATTTCCATATTAGGTATGGAGTCGAACTAGTCTTGGAAGACAGAAATGGGCAACTCATTCCCTTTCCCTGTCGTTTCAAGTCTATACCACACTTCATCAACCGTACTAACTGGAGAGAGGTGGCGGACCAGTCTCTCAGCAACCCATGAACAAATGTTTCGAATGGGTGTCAGATCTAGAGACTGTGCAGGCTAGGTCAACAATCGAAAACCCTGCGTATCGAGAAAGATCAGAACACGACGTGCAACATATATGGTCTTGCATTATCTTGTTGGAAGATGGCGTTCTGCAGGCCTCGAATTCACAGCGTAATTACTGGATGTAAAATGTCAGAAATTTTTTGCTCTGCGTTCAACTTAATAGGGTCCTATACAATATTAGCAATATTCATACTTCTACAGTTAGGATTGTTTTACAAATGATATTATAGCAAAAAAATATTTTGTCAGAAAATTTAAATTTTACAGATAATTGTAAGAAGTTTTATAAATGTGTGATAAAATTAAATATCCTATGACTTTTCAAGCAACACGTTTAAAATAAGAGAATTTTAAAATAAAATGCCTGACATTTTTTGAGAATTTCAAAGTCCATTTTATGATTTCTATACTTCTATCGCGGTAAAAAATAAATAAACCTTGTTTTATAGACTAAACATTTTCAGTTTTTTAAAACCAATAGATAGCGATATGCGACATTTGCTTATAAAATTTACTTTTATAATTAGGCAGAAATATATAGTATTTATAATGATTTAAATGTTTTATGAAATTACTAGAACTTTTGCAATTTTTTTTTATTCTTGATATTATAATAGAATTTTTTAGAAATTATGACAGAAAACATAAATGCTATCATTTAGTGTTTTTTAACTGTCAATAATGGAATATTTTTGATATATTATATAATATTACTGTCAATCAATTCTAATTATAAATGGAATAGAACTTATGTGAATATTAATTTTCAGAAAGCTAAAATAAAATTTGATATCTTTAAATAATTTTATTACAGCACTTTTTGTGTGTATTTTTGTATCTAAAATATAGGATCATTTGTCTTTAAAATTATTTTTTATTTATGTAGTTACTTGCTGAATAGGAGGGAATGGATCCATGAAATAAGTTTAACTACGCATTTGTGTTCAAAGATGAAAAATGCCACTTAAATTACTTTATTTCCATAAATATTTTATTACACTTGTATTTATTTAAAAGTATTAATTGCAATTAATTTTATTACAATAATTATAGTATTAAACTAAAATATCAGAATATTTATTTGCTCCTTTTATATATATTTGTTATAATTTATTTTCTATATGTATATATATATATATATATATATATATATATGTATGTATGTATGTGTGTGTGAGAGAGTGTCCATGTAAATATATATGTCATTTTTTAAATTTTCTTCTTTTCTTATAAATAATTTAGTTTATTAAAATGAAATCAGGCCAAACTCATGAAATATAACTCATCTTATAGTTACATATCACTAACGAGATGTTGAGAAGCTGATTTGGTAAAAAGAAAAACAAATCGGGAAGTTACAGGATTAGCGTGTCTTATTAGCAATCAAACGCTTTCTTCCTTACATACTATTTTGAACAGATTTAAAGAAGATATGATTTTTAATGAGCTTCCTTCCTTCCATTTCACTTATTGTACACGGCAGTCGCAGAAAAAATGGGAAGGCACCCATTAACTCTGTTCTTTCACGAACTTCAGAGTATTTTCTTGTGTCAGAATTCTTCGAATGAATAAAGTTTTATACTTAAAGTTCTGAAAATTACAGAAAAAAAAAAAAAAAAAAAAACTTTATAGATCTTTTTATTATAGCAACCCTGAAAACAGAGTAATTACATCACTTGTTAACAAAATTCACACAATGATAGGTTATATGACAGGAGTATTTCTATTGCAGGGAACAATGAATAGTCTAATAAATGTTACATATTCAAATACAGCCGAAATATACATAATATACATTTACTAAAGAAATGTGATATATATATATATAAATATATATATATATATATATATATATATATATATATATATATATATAAATAATGTTCCACGAGTAAATTTTTTTTTCTTCTATGTATATATATAACTTTTAAATATAACTAGCAAAAGAAAAACAATAATTAAAAAAATCCATTATTAATAGCAAATAAATACACTACAACATAATACAATAGTGACAAAAAATAAACATTAAAAGTAAAATTGAAAAAATAAAACATTTAGCAAAAAATATGAAAGTAAATTTCTTATGCGTGGTATCATATATATATATATATGTGTGTGTGTGTGTGTGTGTGTGTGTGTGTGTGTATGTTACAGCGCATGTTTGAAAGCTATTACTTAGTTAATAGCGAGTGAAAAATGTGTGAAATGTGTGAAAAAATTACAATAAAAATTGTAAGACCAATTATTTCATCGCATTTCATCAACAGATGTCAGGTGGATCTCACCAATGACTAATCACAACCAAATGTAAAGTTTAAGTTTCTTCTCGTATACCAAGACCAGTTAACAAAATCTGTGATATTAAAGCCACTCACATCCAAATGGTCGGATGAAGTAATCAATAACTTGTTTTTCTTTTTGGCGGTCCAAGTGTTTTGAATTTTGATAAAGGACTCGACTTTTCTATTAAAAACTTAGATTGTGCAACACAGTTTGAGCCTGAAATCAAAATATTTAATGTCAAACCGAAACACCGACAAAGTCAAAGAAGTGTAGAACGGGTGAATCAAGACATTGAAAACGTGCTCATTTTTTTGGATGGCTTATAACCAAACTAATAAAGGAAGTGAGAGCGTATGATTTATACACACACACAATCCATGAAAAATTAATACCTATCATTCTGCAATTAAAACAAGTCCATACGAAGCCATGCTCAGTTGTAACGCAAAAGTGGGTTTGTCTCCTTGTATTATACCACAAGGTGTATTACATTCGCTAAATACTGAAGAACACCTTGAAAAATTTGAAGATTCATAATAAACCGTGATTACGGGATCACAGTCAAATATTTCTCAAGAGGATATTCCATTATTCACTGCTGCTACAGAACAACCTACATAAGTAAAGAATGTGGCGATAATAATCTTAAAATACCTTTTACACCGTTGATTAAGGGTACAGTAATGAAGAATACTCAGTTACTCTGCACCTGTAAGGAATCACCTCTGCCGGTTGAAGAAATCATCACTCTGTTAATTTCTATTTTAGCCGAATCGTCATCACATTTTCGTACAGAGCCTGTAAAGAGGACTATATAAGACTTAGTTTGTATTGTTTGCTCAAAGGCAGCATCAAGTGCTCCAAAGTGTAAACCGTATGATATGTTTATTCACTTAATTTGTGATGAAATTGAACCTAAAGAGGAATCTAAGAATGTATTTTGTAACATCTGTAAAAAGGATATTCATCAGAATATACTGCGTGATGAAGCCAAGTAAAATTTAGAAAATCAAGCGAAACACCATTTAGCAGTTTTAATGCAAAGCACACAAATCTCGGTGATTGTCTTACTCTGAGAATTAAAGCACCCGAAGTAAACACAGAAAAAAACTTATTTCTGTTACATTTAAGCTGTGGCTCTTAGAAAAACAGAGGATGGCTCTTATAAACTTGGTACTAAAACGGGTATTTTAAAACAATTATAAGCAAGACCTGAATTCAAATTTTGCAAAGAGAGTTTTTTAATCAAAGATTACCCTTCTCTAGATATTTCTTTACTTGTGAAAAGCAATGAAAAACATTCCATGAAACTGGGTATTGTTTCAGAAAAAGACACGGCTAATCTATATGTACCACGAATAAGTGCGCTTGTCGAAAACACCAATTGGTTTGTAATTCAAGTTGTCAACAATCATTAGATTTCTTTAATAAATAAGCATAATTTTATCATATGTTTTCAAATTCATTTCCTTAGTAATAATAATGTTTCAAACTGTTTAATACTTCGTATTATAGTTCTTTTAATTGATTGATGATTGATTCTATAAGCTAATTTGTTGATTGTTAGATTAATTAACTTCTGACTCTTTAGATATCGAAAAATAAAAAAAAAACAATACCATTCAATTTTAAATGCACAGAAATGTCGTTGTTATTCCATCAAAGATCTTATTTTGATTCTAACGTGTGCCTAGTAGGTAATTTGCAGATTACCTAGGTAATTTGAGGAATGAAACAATTTTCGTTACTTTAACGGATCAGCCAAGCTAACCCGTTAATCTGAACATTACTTAGATAATCTGTAAAATAACTCATTTCTGCAGTAACAAGAACGCACGCACGCACACACGCACACATACATACACACACATACATACATAGATGGATGGATGGATGGATGGATGGATATAAAGAAATTCAATAGAAAAATTCATGCTCACTTAATCAAACATTTCATATTCAGACTCTAGACTCTATAGTGGGATTGCTGTATAAACATATGTTGCCCTTTTCTCTCTCAAATGTCAAGGGATCAAGATCGTTAAACCAAAATACTGCTCTGAATTTAGTTTAGAATGATGAACCGCTGTAATAATCTCAAAAGGAATGTATGTTTTGTGTATAATATAATTTTAAGAAGGCACCCTTCGACTTAAAGAGTTGAAAGTGAGGACATATAAACCATCTGAGTAGCTCAAGCAACATTTGATACCATCTTTATAAGTGACTGGATTTATAACGGTCACTAATGTAATATATGCTATAACATAAACAAATTAAATGCGAGAGTTTTATATCACTTAACCTTCTACATCGACTACACTTCACATGTTCTCAAGAAAAGAACATGTTTAAAGTGATGATTGTCTTATTTCACTCGGAGAATTGCATTCAGTGCAGTATAATGTTTTTAGGTAGACAATTTGTTTTCGAATTGAACATCGAATGCCAGCATTATAGCGTCTGGAGAGATCTGGTGTGATACCAATCTGAATTTCATCTATTTTGTAGACCATCAGCTGAGATTGATTGTTGGAAGAGATATTACATTTGATAGCGAGATTACGTTTATTGTTACTAATAACATGTTCTAAATTAACATAATTAACTAACTTCTAAAAATGAAATTTTTTAAAATGAATGCCGCTTTCTTCACATATAAGTTCTTTCATCTCAAAATAATTGTTAATTTAAAAATTGTTAAGAAAAATTAAGGAATCTGAAAAACTAGATCTTCTAATGTTAATCAATGTGTTTCAAACATTTGGTACTAAAAACTTTATTCAAGAAAACATTTAAAATGTTTTTATACCGAATGATATTTTTAATTCAAAAAAGGAAGATTATTAAAAACAACCAGTACTTTTTTAAAAAAAAAATTGTATGAACTATTAAATACAATTTCAAATCAAAATGAACAGTACTGTATTTAAATATCTGTGAATATTAGATACTGTATATGCCAAAATACATAAATGCAAAATTCTATAGAGTTATCTTAAACTACCTAGGTCTTATAATTTGGGATGTTTAACAGTTTGGAATTATGTTAAATAGCTTTCAAAACAGTTCTGCGAATTAAATTGTGATAGAAGAAAATAAAATCATTTACCTTATTTAACAAAACTAATATGATTTGTAAAACCTTTTTATTTGTGGTGTTATACGGGTATATGTTAACCATCGTCCATTCGTTGCTATTTAAATGTCAGTTTTACTCTTAATTTCTTTTTTAAGTTCTACTGAATAAAAAGAAAATGATTTATGAAATAATATCTTCATAAAGATACATATAAAGATATGCAAAATTACATTTTGATTCTAGGCTAAATGGTTTTGCTTTAAATTGATGAAGCTAGTAATAAGTAGACAGGAATTCTGGGAACAATTTGTTTTAATTCTGAGCTAAAAAATTTATTCACAAAAAAAAAGCTATGCATTGTACTGATTAAAAAATAAAATAATAACAGCGCATAAAATTAAAAGATAAATATTATAAGAGGTTGTTAAAATGCCGCAACTTTAAATGACGTTACATAGATAAAAAAGTAAAAAGATGTTGTAGTGAAATCTATTTCGTGGAATATTTCAATATAAGATCTTTAAGATATCTATCGAATACCTTTGGCACTAATAAATTTGGATTCAAGTTAATTATTAATCAATTTTATAGTCGGTCATCTTCATCATTACTTATTTAATTCTGTAATTCCAAAATTATATTTATAAGCTTAACCAATGCGGTAATTAAGCTAATTAAACAATCCATTCATAATCTAAATTAATTGTTTTTGAACTATTTAACTATATTAATAATTCAAAAGATGCAAATTTCATCCTAATGCTAGGAAATATATGAAACTTATTCAGTTATTTAACTTTTTTTGTGTATATTCAGTGACTGTGGGTTAGGAAAGCCATTTCGATAAGTTATAAACTTTATAAATTTTTAGAGATTTGAAGTTCGAAAAAAAAATGTCAAATTTTACTTGACACATATTATATTAATCAAAAATGAGTGAAGAACAATATACTATTATCCTTCGTCGAAAGAAAATATATTCTTAATACCTTGTAAAGTCATTCAAAAAAATGCGCATTGTCATTTAAAGTTTAATACCTCTTAAGTTAATGACTAATCATTAATTAGAAGGAACGCGAAGTATATAACAAACATAAAAAAATGCATCGCTATTAATCTTAAAGGAACTACACACTTCTAAAAATCTTTCTCGCTTAAAAGATTGCTTTTGTAATTAATTGCTTAACTTAAGCCCTGATCGGTTCAATAAGGAAATTAATGATCAAAACATACTATCGTAGACAAGAAGCACGGACAAATTTTCCAAATTAATTCAAACCTTCCAACGAATTAAGTGTAAATTAATTATTAAACGTATTATCATTTTTCAAGAAACAGTGAGTAAAAAATAATAATAAATAAAATTAGAGTTATTAAATGTCGTTTAAAGTATAGGAATGTTTTTGTAATGCATGGTTTAGAAAATAACGTTAAGTAATATTGATATGTATTTGCTAATTTTAATGTCAGTTAATACCAGTTATTACTTTAAGGATTAATAAATTATGAATTAATACCGTTCCCAACTCTGAATAAAGCAATTAAAATATTTACCTGTTGCATTTAGCAAAATTAGCAGTATTTATTTAATTTGGATTTTAAAAGGCTGATTTCCTTATTTTTAATATGCATTTGAATGTCTTAAATATTTCTAATATTTATTGGGAAATTTTGAAGGAAATTGTTTGACAATAAAAAATAATGAAATGCGTTCCCTTTAAGAAAACAGAATTATTTTAATAATTTCCGATGCCTTTCTATCATTAATTTCAGCTTTTATTATTTCTAAGTTGAATTTTCCCAAATGAAAGTGAAAATAATAGAAAATATCACAATTCAGTAAACATACATTAGACTTGGAAGCAGTGCTTTTGTTTACTTCACTTGTAGATGTTTTAGGAAACAGTCTTTCACTCTACAAACCCTCAATGCGCTTTAAATCTATTTAAAAAAATATTAAAATTATATCTTACCCAATCGCTGGGGTCAAAATATCACAAACTTGTGGTTCGAATGGGTATACCAATGTCCGATCACTCTAAAAAATTATACAAAACAGTCCTCCAGCTAACGAAGAAAATCCACATACATTATCTACGACTTTCGCTAATTATCAATATCTTTTTAATGCTAACTTATAGCTTTTTTTAGTTGACTTAGTTAGTTTTTTACTTCATGTTATCTAAGTAACTTACATTTCATTTGATTGGTTAGAAATTTTGTTTCATGCAATTCAATTTACAGAAAGTCACCACATTTAGTTAAGAGAAAAATCGTGGATAACCTAACGTTACAGGCTGTTAATCAATTAAATGAACAGCAGGCAAAATAATCAATCTTTGAAAGATGGAAACAATTAATGAGGAAAAGAAATATCAGATATTTGTATTTAGAATTCACGTTTTTGGGAATACCTTAATGATACCAATGAATAAACAGTCAATTAACCATTCTTCAGCATTAAACTAACAGAAAACGAGTTTAAAATTTGTAACATGTATCACTTTTTTTTTCGACTTTCGCTACTCTCTCATGTAGTGAATTTTTGTGTGCTAATTGAAGTTTGATAAATAAGAATGGATGTACAATAAACCCTGCATATTATTGGAGATAGAAAAAAAACTTCTCAATGAACATGAAATTAAAATATTAATATATTTGTTACGAAAATTGTCATAGTATAGAAGGGATGGTTAATAAATACAATTTGAACTAGTAGACTACTGTTAATTAAGATATTGTTTATTTTTCACCATTTTGGTGTTTTCAAATACTAGAATTTAGCCATTACAAATAATAATTACTAACTTTTAAATTACTATATCGATTTTGATTATATTTCTTTTTTTTCTTTCATTTCGTGTTAATACTCGTAAGTCGTGTAAAAGAAACATATATTTCATTACGTTCTGCTTATTTTCAAATGACTCTGAAATACAGACAGGTTTTCGTATTGTAATTGAAATTAAATCAATTCTACATTTGATGTTAAACATATTGATGAATGTTCCTAAGTGTTCTTTTTAAGCATAATCATTTATAATCATTATAAATAAAGAGGTATTTATAAACATTATAAATATCTCTTTCATAAGTAGTTTTATATCAAAATATATTTTACATTGATTTTCAATTAATTTTTATTTATAGCGATTTCCTCTAAAATATTATTATTAAATTGCATCATATATTTCTCTGATTTTCACTTTCGTAATAATATATTCAAACAGAGAATGAATTTATCATTCGTAAAATTCTTATATTTTCGATAATCTCAGTTTGAAGAAACGCAATACTTTTAATGGTATTTAGATAAATTTGTTTTTATATCAGAGATTGTTATCAGTTATGTTATTTTCTGAGGCGCTTTTCAATACTTTATGTGTTTTATCAATTTCTTTGAATTTCAAAATTCTTCTTAATAAATTAATAATTTTTTTCTTGAGCTATAGTTGTTTGGAAATAATACATTTTCATCATTAGGAATCTGCTTTGAATTGATAATCTTTGTATTAAACACTTTACTATAATGTTGATGATAATTAGGTCATTTTACAGGTCATTCTTCGAAATTATTTAAATCATTTTTATCATTTTATTCTTATTATTTCAGTTATATGTTTAAATGTAAGTATATTTATTGTAATGCTCTTCATTAAAAAAAAGGATGGAATATTTAAATAATACCAATGGAGAAATAAGGGAGCTGTAGCTATATATCTGATATGGACTAAAGAATTTTTCACTAATATAAAATTTCATATTAAAGTTTTTCCGTGACTCGATTATGTGAAAATTGATTCTAAATAAAATAACATTAGAAATCCCTGAATAAAGAGAAAATATCTTTTCGATGAACTTCTTATTTCCGTACTCTGTAAGTCCTCTAAGGATATAATTTTAATGAAATAATATACTTGAACTCCATAGTTTACACTGAATTACACGAAATCCGTAACTGAGCATTTTAAAGATAAATGATACGTTAAAATACTAAAATCTCAAATTGTTGTCAAATATCCAAGATATTGCAAACAAATTATCTTTCGTTTCCATTATATATATATATATATACGTAAAATATTAAAGTTTTTCAATGTGTTAAGCATATTTTTAAGAAACCGATATGACGCTTCCCTTCAAAGATTATCTTATAAAAGAAAATAGGCATTTACAGAGATTTCATCAGTCAGGCAAAAAAAGTTTAAGCAACAACCTTTCAATATTGTAGACGGATTTGGCAACCATTTGGCGACAAAAAGATGATTATAGAAAATGCTCGAATTTAGGCGATATCTCTACTGGGAAGAAAGTTAGAGACATTTCCTGAGTTTTCCCTGCTAATTACATCATATCAGACTGAAGCCCGAATGAGTAACGAAAAGATGCGAAGCCGGAAAGATAAGTTGAGGTATCGAATGGAGAAATTCGACACTTGGAAGTGGATTTGCCGAGGCGTTATTGTTAGAATTAGCTGAGTGTATTTTTAGACTCGGTCTGAAATCTGACGGAAACTGTAAGTGCTTGCCTTGGAAATGCAGAGTATTATTGTGGCTATGAGTCCGTAGTGCGAACTAAGAAAGTAGTGAGCTTATTGTTGCCTAATACAACAGTGACAGTCATTACAAAAGCTGTTCTTGTTACTATACATGTGTCACAAATCTGCATAAGTATTGAATTTCGGTATATTTGTTAATGTCCAAGCTCTGTTACCTGTGTGTTGTTTTGTTCTTAAATTTTTTGGATAAAGCATCCCTTACCATTATCTTCCATGTTGCAGTAAATTTCACTCATATAAGCACGATAAGGGAATTTTTGTAATAACAAGTACTTTCGTTTCTACCTCAGTAACATAATGATATTTAAAAAAAAGAGGTTGCTCTTACAGTATGTAACTTATGAATAAATCTATATTTTGTTTCTACTTATTTATTTATTCGGCAACAACTTTATATTGTAAGATTTATATTTTAAGAAAAAGAACTAAGTTTTATTTTTAGAAAAGGTGTTGAATTCTCATTCAATCCTGAAAGATTCAACTATTTTTTACATAAGATCATAAGTCCAATGATCTGAAATAAATTCAAAATGTTAATTATATGATTTTTTTTTAACTAACTAATCGAACAATATTTTTTCAAAAAATGTATAATAAGTTATTTGAACATGTATTAAGTTCAAGAACTATTGAAATTTCACATATAAAACAATGTGCAATAATCATTTAGAATGTAATAAAGTATAAATATTAATTTTATATTAATCACATTTGAGATATTTATGCTTAACATAACGAGCTCTTCTAATACAATCTTGAGCTTTTTATATTATTGATTGACTAAATCAATAAAATTCACACGACTAATGCAATTGCTTGGTTCAATTTTTATCAAATAATGCAAGTGTTGTTTCGTGTGAACTGACTACACATAACAAAAATCGTTGATTTAAACTTTGTGAACTGATTACTTTCAGGAAAAGGAATCTAATTTGTGTTCATGTAAATTAAGTGTTAGTTTGAACACGGTCTTTTAGTTTCTAGTAGTTTTTTTCTGGAAAGAAATAAAAAAAATGTTATAAGAAGGTATTTTGACTTTAAAATATTTCAGCAGTATCTAATGCATTACAATGTATTTACGTATGTGATACATTCGATACATTGGTTATGTTAAAAAAAAAGCAGAAAAGGACATGTTGTGGACTGCTAGTTTACCAATGTAATACCCAAGAACGACGAATAGATACGAATTCTTAAGAGTAGTATATATGGACTTTTGAAAGCAGAAATGGACATTTGTTTATTCTGGATTTTTAGCACTCTTAGTCATACAAACAAAATATTACCAAAGTTTTATGCTCGAATGTAAGATAAATAAAATGATATAATAAACTGCATTAATATTTTTAGTATTTAAATTATGTGAACTCTTTTAACATTTATTTTGCTTAATACCTGAATAATATTTATAGATTATTTCTTATTCTCAGCGTTTACTTTTTTTTTCAATTTTTATAAAGTCAAAAACGTAATTTATGATGTAATTTTCTTGCAATGCTGTTTTAAATAGCTTTATAAATATTCACTTAGCTTGATTTAACAGTTCATATGTTATAATATCATTTTAATGGTCTGCAATAACATATGGGAATTGGACTTCATTTATGAAGAGAATTTTTCCGTTGCTTTTTATAGCAAATAATACTAACACTTAATGCTCTTAAATTATCTGCATGAATTCATAATGTTGATTTTAGGTTATAATTAATGAATTTTAATTTGTTAACCTTAACCTTATAAAAAGATGGGAAGTAGCAAAGTAAGGTTAAGCTAAAAAAATTTAAATCATTTGTAACTTATCAAATGAAAAACAAATATAGATATAGAAAGATACTTGAGTTGTAAATCACTGAAAAGCGTACTCTATAATAATAATATGAAACGCTTGATTCTAAATTCTAAAATACTGGCAATGTCTAATCTAGTCTCAACAACTGCTTTACTTCGTAAAATAGATTTTGTCACTTTTTGTGACAGAAGTTTCGATCATTCTATTACTTTTAAAATGCTTGTGGAGACTTTCCTCTGAAACTTTTAAAGAAAAGTTGAGAATTTCCAGTGATTTCTATTGTGATAGAAATATAATCAAAAGTTTTAATGTGCTTATGT
Source organism: Nephila pilipes (assembly GCA_019974015.1). Classification (NCBI taxonomy): domain Eukaryota; kingdom Metazoa; phylum Arthropoda; class Arachnida; order Araneae; family Nephilidae; genus Nephila; species Nephila pilipes. Next base: position 230,757 of record BMAW01078267.1, on the reverse strand, counting down.
TCCCAAATGGGAATAAAAAGAAAAATATATACAATCTTCTATTATTTCACATTAGAAACGTACTTCCGATCTAAAAGGATTGACTTCATTCTCCATTCGATTCGGGGAACACACAAAAAGACAACTGAATCCTCAGGAGTGATTCCTGTTTGCCTTATGCCTTATAAGTTGATGTATGGAGTCGAAAAATTCCCTACAGAGAGTTACTGTCACGAAAGGAATCATTGTCTATCCGAAAGTCCATTATCTTTCAGGATGGTGTCACTTCGGAATAAATTGAAAGGAAAGGGCGTTTCTATACGAAATGATTCACATCTGTCAAAGGTTAGAATGAGTGATGCTTGCTCTGAATTTGTTGAGGTAGAATAATTATTCCATTTCCTCTGTCAAGACAATGGACTGTTTAGGGAAAAGCAAATGCTCTGAAAGCTTTCGAATGATTAGTTTACATCGCAATCTTGACTAAACTGAAATATTGAAATAAAGTTTGTCCATTACAGAATTCCTGAAAATTATTGAAGTAATTTCTCAGAAACCCAAGAACAAACTAGTACTTTCATAGTACAGAATTGTTTTGTGTAATGCTAAAATACTTAAATGTAATGCACACGCTTCAGACAGTATTTATTTAATATTTGAGAACAAATACCGAAACTTGGAATTATCTCCTAAATGGAAAAGCATTCTTTTATTTATAATAATATTAATGTACTAATATATAAGAAGCAATATATTTAAATATACTTCTATTCTCGTATGTTAGTGAACCAATCTATTTTTTCCTGTGTAAGATGTGTTCTAAATTTTGTTTCCCCTTTATTTAAAATTCACCTGGATCTTTCCCTTTACTGTAGGGAATATTTTCCCTTTATTTAAAAGAAAGAACATATACCGAATGTATTTAAATTTTAAGGACGTACATTATGATAGATGATTATTTGAGTAACAGTTCCATTAACGTAATAACCATGCACTCCTTTGTCATCTGAAAATGCGTTCCATATTTTGCTTTTATTCTTTAACATTAAAATTAAAAGTGACATTTAACATTCAAAGATTTTATCCGTTTAAATTACAATGGTTAGAAATTTAATAGATGAATTAAACCACATTATGCCTGACTGAAAAAGAAATGTTAAATAAATTCTTTCATATAATTACATAATTGAAAAATCAACATACATAAAGGTCTCTTTACATTAATTTTTTTCGAATACATATAGATTTATAAAATGTTTATGGAAACATTATTACGTGCTTATCATTAGCATATATTATGAAATATAAACTATATTTTGTTTTATGAAAGAGACACTCATCCCTCCCCCCCCACAAAATGCTAAGATATCAAGTTCCATTCAGTCTTCATGAAATTCGGTAAAAATAAGTTTTAAAATGTTGCTGATGTCATACAGATATTTTCTAAAATGCAATCATAGCTTTTTCGACTTGCTAAAATTTCATCATTTAAGCATATTCATTTACTAACTTTCCTGTAGTTTCACATTTAAACATGGGAATTTTCAATAAAAAAATATTTCCAAGTGTAAATACAAAAGAAGGAATTATTCGGAAGAATTATTTAAAAGGTCATTCAAAAGATTTTTGCACCGCTAATAGGGAAGAAATGAAACTAGAACACCACAGTGTAGTATTTATTTGAAAAAAAAAAACACTTAAAATACGTCTTTGGTTGTAAAATATTACATCAATTTAAAAATCATATCTGATTATTCTCATTGTAAAGAAAGTTATTGTCTCTCAATTAAAATTTGAATTCCAATCAGCATTTATTTATTGACAAGAAATTTATTTGGAGAAAACTTCATGTAAAACAAATTAACGGCTTTTCCTGGACATGAAATTCCGTAATACAAAAATTATTCTACATGATGAAAAATTTATAGTTTTGAAAAATGTCTGATCATTGTGATAAATAACATTTCAAACATAAATTTGTGTTTCAAACAAAAATGTTTTTCATAAATTTTACTTCAGTTTTTAATTTATGTTCCGTGTTTCTGTAATTTAATAATAATGAAAAGTATACATTTTTTTTTCCATTATAAAGATATAAATATTTAATGAATTGTTTAACTGTATGATAATGAGAGGGTTATATACTCATAAATTTTTAGGATGATTCGAAATTATTCTGTACACAATACTGTATATTATTACAAACTAAATCGATTGTACAAATATTATCTGAAAACTTAATAGTGACAAACTATTGTTTCAACTTACAATACCTATAGTTAGAAACGGAATGAATTATATAATAAGCAATTTTTCGAACAGTATCAGAAGAATTTGGAATAGATTTGTTCAATCTATTATTAAATATGTATACTCCTGTTGTTGTAATAAAGTATATTTTTACAAAAATAAAACCCTTTGTGAGTTTTCATTTGTTATATAAAAAAATTATATTCTTAAAAGAAGAATAAGCAGTATAACTGTCGTCGTGGGGTTTTGTCTGAAATAGATATATATAATATAACACAATTGTAAGCAATTAAGTTGAACAAATAAGAAATGTTAAATTAAAATCTTATTTGAAATAATATACACTATTTCATTTCAGTAAATTGATTAGTTAAAAAGTTTTTTTTATAAATATATAATATACAACCATAACCCACTCACACTTCAATAATTATAAATTTAAGAAAAGTTATTAACTTTCCAAAGTCTTAAGTTCATCAAAAAATATACCTTTGGGTTCAAGATAAATTTATGACTTTCAAAGTATCAAAATAAAGTAGTCTAATAAATTTTTTAGAAAACTTCTGATCAGCATTTTTATATTTTTATGAGGCATTAGGATCCATGGTATTTAAATAAATCGGACTTGAGGTGAGAAAGTAAATGATTTAAATAGGAGAAAAATAATTTTATAATTAGGGGATATCAGAAAATTAAATTTCCATTTGAAAGCTATTTGATTTAAATGACAGTTTTATTACATCTAAAAATTCTTTTTTTAAGTTCTGATGCAATTTTAAAAAATTCATCGTAAGGAAGTTATGATAAAAGAAGAAAAAAATATATATTAAGATCAAATTTAATAAAAACTTAGGTTAGTATGTATTAGCTTTAAATATATTTGGTATTTAAGAACTTGAAATATTTAATATTTATCTGATATGTAAACATTTATATATATATATATATATATATATATATATATATATATATATATATATATATATATAT
>BMAW01078267.1:197940-227528 GCA_019974015.1 Nephila pilipes | reverse complement strand
TATATATATATATATATATATATATATATATATATATATATATATATGAAAAATTGGAGGAATAATAGTAAATTCTTTCTTGATTAATTTCTTTAGTATATACAAAAATTAACATTTAATTATCATTAGTCAATTATATAATTAATTATTAAAGATGTAATTTAATGTTATTCCTTAGTCATTCAGCTATCTCTTCTAAGGTTTTTAATATTCATTTTTAATTTTGGAAAAAAAAAACTCTATATAATAAGACATTATCAATGCAAATTTAATGTTAAATAGACGAAAGAGTACTGCATAGTTTTAACTATGCCTTAACTGTTGTTTACTTTTAGATTTAATAATAGGGGAAGCAAACGAATTTCAAGTTTAATCATATTTAAATCTTATTTCTTCACACGGAACAAAATAAATTCAACGAAAATCTTATTATTTCCTTGTCAAATATTTTAATTTAAGTCATTGCGTAATACTAATAATTACATGATTTAAAAAATAAGTTCTTTAAGTAATGATGCTATTCCTGTTATGATTTAATTTACTAACGCAAAAGAATTAAATAGAATAAAGAATAAAGAACATTATACTGAAATAATAATATTTCAGTGCAGTACAGTATAATGTTAATTTTAGAAGAATACAAGACAATATTTTAAGTTTTATATTGTGAATATATATACGTTATAAGGTAAGCGCTTTTTATTTCAAAAACTTTAATTAAGAAAGGTATGTAACTGCACTGATGTCTAAAAGTTGAGCAGCTACCGGTATATTTGTATCTAATTTTAAAACAAGTGAACATAAGAAACATGGAAATTTGAAGAATTGTGCTTTAAACAATCATTTACTGAATTTTACATAATTATAATATGAAACATGATGTACAAATGAACAATTACACCTTTTACAAAACTTTTTAATAAAATGAACCATAGAGTTTTGTGAAAAAATTAAATAAAGGAGTATTAATAAAGAAATGTACCCATACTTCTTTTAAAGGATTGGTGACATCAAATTCTCATACTGTTAATTAAGTTCGTAGTGAATGGAGTGGAAAGAAACTCCTATATATGGAGTAATTTTTATTTTAGCTTGTTTAATAACCTCGGAGAAGAACTAAAACCCACTACCTGTCTGCGAGGTATTCTCAAAGTTTCTCTATCAGATTAAGATGAAGCAATCCATTCGGCTATTCCATTCACTTCAAATCTTGATCACCAAGACATTCATGAACATACCTAGCTCGGCAAAGTTTGTCATTACCATTCATTAGGATTTATTCATCTCTGATTTTCCCAGGAAAGGGCTTGATGTAGGAAGTAAATATCTAGTTTTGATATTTCTCAGCAGTCAAAGTTCTTCCATGAAACTCATTAAGACCAACGTAATTATTCAGACACTTTCCAGCCCAAAGTATGACACCACCACCTTTATAACTGTATTTTTCAACAATGTTAAATTGTTAATACCTGATGCATCTCTTCCAATGTGCACTTGAACTGATAATTGTTTCCCGAAATAAATCGAGAATATTTGTGAAAAGTCCAAAGGCCCATTGCTTTGGGAACGAAATTAGTGTTCTTTTGTTTAATGTAAATGGGTACTTCTGTACCCATTTACTTCTGTATCGGTGATTAAGGGGGATAAATACAGAGTCGTCCTACCTAAAGTCCTTTATTATGGAGATGTATGTGCAATGAAGTAGAACATAGTGTGTTACCTACTGAAGCACAATGATCTGAATAACAGGTTATTCCTTCTCCTTCGAACCGAAAGAGCTAAAATAGATCCCTGCACAAAAGTATCCTGTAGGAGGACATTTACAGATTTTAACGCTTAAAATTCGGATTCAAGTTGCTCCAGAATATTTGAATCACACTATGAGGTTTATTGAAATATATAGCCGTATCAGCTTGCAGTAAACCAATTTTCATTCCTCCTATATTTCGTTATCTTAACATGTTGGATGAGATACAGTTGCTTTGATATTGTTTAAATATTTTGGAACCAATCATTGAAGATCCATAAGTACATATAGAAAATTCAACACAATTACAAAAGTACGATATTGCCAGTTTCAATCAACTGCTATATAAGTTTCAAATTCCATGAAAATAATAATGATTGTAAATGTTCTATGATATTTTATTAAAGTTATTTATGATCATTCAGATAAATTATGTATGTCTTACCTTTATTTTCATTAATGATTTTGCGGGTGTGTGAGAGAGAAGACTAGTATTAACTTAATGGTTCGGAAAGAAGCAGGGTAATACTTTAATAACGAGAAGTTTTAATCAATTAAACAATCTAAAGTAGGAAAATGATTCAAGTAATTTAAAAGGAAATATCTTCCAATATAATTATATTCAGCATCGTGTATATGATACTGAAACTGTAACATAAAATGAGTAACTATAGTAATTATAAGCAATAATTTTTAATAGAATAGAACAAAGTAATTTTTCAGTAGTAAAATACAAATGCTGGAATTATACATAGTTACTAAATTTAAAAACAGTTAGAAGAATACACACTTTCTTTTTACAAAAGATATTTCTCGAAAGTGTGGGATGAAATATTTCACACGACATGTTCTTTTAGCTCAATGATTAAGATTTTATTGCGGTATTAATTTTATTAGATGATTAATTAATATTGAACAAATTTCCTAAGGATCATTTAAACAGCTATAAGAAATTTTATTTTTTTTATAAAGATACAAGAGCATTCTTGCTAAAGCAGTTATTTGAGTCTTGAGGCTCAGTCTGTGTGAGTAATCTCACCCTAATATTTGCATTAAAATACTTTCATGACAAAATTCAGAGGCTGAATACTATTGTTAATAATATTGTACTGTTTATAGTACCATCAGACAGTGATAATATTAATTCATGTCATATCAATTGGAATAACTAAAAACTTTTTAACAGGAAATATTGTTAAAGCATTTATTTTAAAGAAATTGGATTGAAATTTGGGATGTCATACCTTAACTGTTTTAAAACCTATTCATAAGGAACATATTTTAAGAATAAAACTTGAAAATTCGGGAAGTTCGAAACGAAGGAAGACTAAATAGAAGGATGGAAGTTGATAAATACCGAAAAATCGATAATAATGCATATTGAATAAAAGTTTTAATCAAGTATGAATTTTTCTTAAATTTATTTTTTCAAAATTTTTATTTTCATATTTCAAAATTATCCTAATAAATATTACCTAATATTCTTTAGCATGGTGGTCATTCGTTATGTCCTTATAAAAAAATAGAAAAACAAATTATCTTCGGCAGATTTTTTTAAAATATTTTTCAACGTAATCTCATTTTTGTTCTATACATTTTCCCTAGAGTTTCTCCAACTTTTTTAAGACATCTAAAAAGTATGATTATGGAAGGTCCTCAAAATAAGCATCTGTTTGGGAGATGTTCTCTTCGTTCGACAAGAACCGATGACCACCGAGCTACATTTTTCTAGTTAGAAAATAAAAGTATGGCATTAGGGGACAATTCCGTTGATTATGGTTAATGCTGTAATAATTCCAGTTTAATTCATGATTTTAGCCATGGAAACTGAGCAGGTTAGCACCCTTACATTGTCTTGAGAGAAGAGGATCTATTCCTTTATCACATAACTACTTTCTTTTCACAATTTCTTCGCTAAACCAATGCAATAATGATGCACAATACTATCCAGTTACTATTTTTCTAATTCAGTAACTATTTTGATGTACATGATTCCACTTGAATCCCAAAAAGTCATAGCCATCATTTGTTAGCCAATTTCACTGTCTTTGATTTTTTTTGCAATCTGTCCACCTTCAAACACCCACTGTTTTTGATTGTTTCTTTCTATCAGGAGTGTTCTTTCTATCAGGATGTATCCATGCGTTGTCCAAATTTATGTAACAACGCAGAAACTCGAGAGAATGGTGATGAACAGGCGCCAAAATACCTTCAAAGTCGACCCCACGATAGCGTTTATTTTCCACTGAGAGCAAGCGTGGTAATCATCTTGCTGAGAATTTTTTCGCACCAGTATGCATCGGCATGAACTAATTTGTGCTCTAGGATTCTTCGATCATTCAAAACCCTATCGTCGATTTTGTCAGTCATTCCAGGAGTAGTCACTTCCTCTAGATGTCACAAACGACATTCAACTTCTGTGAATGTACGGTCACGTTAAACGCAAGTACCCAATTGTAAATAGTTCCAAATACAGGAGCAGATGTATCATGAAATTTATGGAAATCAGCTTTGATCTCTTTTGGTGTTAAGGCTTTTAAATATATATAAATTTTTAATCACAACTTGTAACTGAAACAGCTGCCTAGTAAGTCATGAGTCTTATTAAAAATAAAGATAAGACGCCATCTCTTTGTTTTGTTAAGGACTTATTGAACGATCCTCGTAATACTAATTATGAAGATAATCATAATTTACATTTTTATCCAAAATTTTTAGATTTCGTTCAGAAAAATTACAATAATGAAGAGGCAGAGTTTCTAGATTCAGAAGTTAAAATTAAAGATATCAAATTCTGCAGTAACATTTATGATAAACATGTTACATTAAATTCATAAGATTTAAAGCTCCATTTTGGAACAGTAATGTTCATTTACCTATTTTCAGAAATGTATCTAAAGTAATTTACATCGTAATAATTCCTTCATATCTCAAAATTTAAATAATATTAAAATCCTTAAAAATTCTTTAATTTTTGTGTGGTACATGACAACCCAATTACTTTCTATAAAACACATTTTCGTCTAAAAATTATGTCAGCATATTATTATAATTACATATATTTATAAAGTTTGTTTTTATAAGCAACAATCAGTTTTTTTCATTAAGGTAACAGAAGAGTTTTTTAAGGGGACTTAGTGCCTTACGAAATCAAAAGTAGAACATTTTGATAAACTTTTTTCGATTCTTCATAAAACCACAATTTTTGATCATTTCAGTATGAAACTTTGCCAGTTTGTGTAATAAAGTACATAGTTTAAAATATTGAGTCAAGTTTTGCTATTAAATTAATATATTTTCTTATACAACATGAAATATGCGTACAAAAATTTGAAAAATAAATTAGCTTATCTTACGTTACCCACAAGATAACTTTTGAATGATGTACAGTAGAACCATAATTCTTATACCAAATTAAAGCTAAATAATGACTTTATTCTGTAAATCTCAAATTTTAAATTTACCTTACACTAAAAAAAATTGAAAAATTAAAAAAGTTATCGAGTTTGTATTTAGTAACTTTTTTTTCATGTATCATGTTATAAAATTAAATCTAATCATCCTATTAACAAAATTGAGGTTCACAGAATAAAGATTTACAAGTACAACACCCATGTAAAATTTGAAAGCTCTGCATGCAAAAGATTTTTTTTAATCCCGTTGGAAAGTGTGAAAATAGCAAACTGAGAAAAAGAAGTTTGTTTACATTGCATTACATAGAACAAGCCACTTTAGACATTTACATTTTTTGTTGCACAGGGCGTAATAATTGTCGGATTTTGACGCGGTTGGTTTTAAAATGCTCCTAACAGAATTTTTGAAGGTACAAAGGTACTAAATCCCCTTAAAGATTTTATAAATATTACTGTATATAAAAATACTGAATATTGGTTATTTTCTTTACTATGAAATAGAGGCTACTACCGGTATAAAATTATTTTGATGTAATTGCGCATAATTTATAGTACTTTAGTTTCCCTTCTTTCATTTTACATCCCTTTCTAAGCATTTGCTAAAAATTCACACGCTTTAATATTTCTTTCGCTATTTTGAATAAATCACTATTACGAGTTTAGTTATTAAAGATTATGTGTGTACATATATCAACCATGTTCCTTTGTACTATTATAATAGCAACTTGGTATTTGTAGGTATATTTTTATTATGCTGTAATAATATTTAGTGATGTAAGAATAACCAGTTCCATTTTTTCTGGCATTAATTAGGTTAGCTTTGCTAAGAGGGATGGCGGAGCCAGTTAACATATTGGAAAAATCGAGTTACTGTTTTTTTTTTTTCTTATTTTCCCTTTTCTTAGATTGAATTTTTCTGGTCCTAATTATTTGTTCCTTTGCAGAAAACAGCTGATTTTAATGTAATTACACTCGATGTTAAAAATTTCTTTATTGTACTATATTATATATACACACACACACATATATATATATATATATATATATATAGTAATTCAGTAATATAAAGAAATAATTCAAAATAATTAACTAAAATTGGTTCAGAATGAAGTATTAAAACATATGAGAAATTTAGATAAATAAAAAAATTCGGTACTTTGATTTAATTCGATAAAATGTCATTTTCACTGTGTTGCCAGAAAAATATGGATATTTTGGTTTATCTTTATTTTCGAAATATTTGATACGATTTATTTTGGATATTTGTTCCAAAAAATATGTGTTGTTTAAAACGTTCCAAAATGTCTGCTAAGTGTGCTGTTTCAATTTCATTCAGAATATTGAAATACTCAAGATGTTGGGGGCTATGTTTACTTTTTGTGCTGTTGTAAAGAACTTAGAAAACTATAAATTATTTTAATTAATGAAAAATCACTTATTTAACTTTATTTACTGTAATTTATTTGCAGTACAACATATTTCTATTAAATAGGGTTTTTAAATGCATTAATGATGAGTTCTATGAATATGTAAATCAATTATATTCTAGAAATCTGGAAAATATTACGATTTGAGGACTAATTAAACTTTTATACAAAAAATTTGAGTATTTTGCCTAAAATTGTGAAAATCATGCTTGAAAAATATATACATCAATTTAATAAAAATATTAAATTCATTGATACATTGTTTATTAACTTCACACTTAGTAGCAACAAGAATGCTATTTTTGACGTCCTTCGTAATTTTACACCTCGTTCAAGTTGCGAAGCAGATATCTAATTTCAGGTTCAAATAAAACAGAGAGTAATTATATTGTTAAGCAATTTAATAGTCATTGCTTTAAAATTTAAAATGCATATTCAATAAATTTAAATGAAAAACATATATATTTATTTTTCATCCGTTACCTATGCTGCGAACTAAACATAGAAAAATAAATCCATTGCACCCGCATCTTATATCATTTATATATATGTCATTCTTAGAAGTACCTAAATAGATTTTGGAATTTTATATATATTTGCTTTAGAAAATAAAACTCCTATGTATTTGTTTTTATTTGTTTATTCCTGTTAATGGTAAAATTCTTATTCCATGGCTCATAACTTTATCATAAATAAACTTCAATGTCCCGGAAACAGAATAAAAGAAACAAAATTTCTTCCAAATACAGCAAATAATGTCTCACATTCATTAAATTAAATATTTCTAATCCGTACACATCGTTTTGCTTTTATGCTACATAAGCCAAATGATAATTTAATCAATTGCAAATGTGGATCTTTAAGACAACATTACTGAAATTTAAAACTTTAGATGAAGATAAATTGCTAAATTAAGCAAGGTTTATTGTGTTACGTTCATGACATTTAGATATTTTTCTTAATGTATTGGAAAAGTACCGAGACAGTTATCAAAATCAAATGGTCCATAAATTTTATTTTTAAACTGTTTTCTACTTCTTCCTTTTGCACTAACTTTTTTTAAAATTATGCTTACAGTAGTAAACATTTCAGAGAAAATTCAAGTTTCTCTCATTTCTTGAAGTTTTTATTTAAAAAATAAAATTTCAAGGAAATTTGTATCTCATTATGTATATTTTCAACTATGTTTGGATAAGAAGTTTGATAAGGAAAACTAAACTATAAACTTATTGTTTATGATATGTCGATATATGATGATAAATAATTGGTTGAATAAACATTTGTAAAATATATTACACATTTTATGTAAAGAAAGATTAGAAATATGATAGTATGTTTTACATAAATTTATATATATATATATATATAAAACTTTGACTTCTTTATGCACGTAAATTTATGATGAGGATGATGTTATGTGTAAAGCGTGCTTCGTGACAATGGTGCTTTAAGTAATACTTAAATTATGATGATATGACTAATTCATAAATATTTCTCATCATTCATTCCATTCAGACAGAAATTGCATTTCCGACTAAAATAAACCTTTTGAAAAATTCATGGCTTTGGACGAGTTATTTTTGTTTTGAAAATAACAGGCTCTGTCAAATCAGTTGATTGGAATTTATTTATTTTTCAAAAATAATTTATATAACATCATATTTAAAGGGTACTGTTATTTCAAAACGGAATTACAATATATATAATTAAGCTTTAATAAATAGGTTCATTTTTATTCTCAATATACAATTTTATTATTATTATTATATATATATATATATATGCTTACATATTCCCATAAAATTACTTTCATAACTAAAATTATGTAAACTGAATTAAGTCCACAGATTATTAAAGACAACTTACGTAAGTTTGAAATTTTCTATTGATTTTAGGGCAAATTTGTGATGATTAAGAAGTCATACGAGTAGCTACCGTTATTTCTCAATAGTCTGAATAAATTGTAAACTTTTAAAAAAGTCGGAATCGTTATTTCCAACAAAACATGAAATAAAATACGGAGCCTTTTTTCACCTAGCTACCTAACGTTATCGATATCTTACGACTTTTAAGCAAGCGTTGATACAAAAGAAGAAATTGGAATAATTTTTGATATTGTAAAGCAGGGAGTGTGTACTGTCTGAAATTTGTGAAAAATATTATATTAAAAACAATTTAAAAAGGGATTACTTATTTGTTATTTAAGCAGATTGAAAAGAATATTTTTCAACAGTAGTTTATTTCAAATACTTAATTTTTGTAGCTTTATTTATTATTTTCTAAAATTCCTTAACAGAAAATATTTATAGCGTTTTATCCAAACAATTATCCGAATACACATTTTTTTTTACTAAATTTAGTGTTTCCGATGCCTTGTAAGATGATATAAAATGCATTTTAATAATAAACATTACTTTCTTTCTTATTTTTTTGTGGCATAAGTGGTTGCATTTCTAAAGACGTATTAAATTAAAGAATAATTAAAAGACAATTAACAAACTCAGTGTCAAGAAGTCTACGTAGTTTTTGCTCACTAGGGAACCATTTAATAGGATGACTGATTGAGATTAATGTTTTGGAAAAGCACCAATTAGAGTTAAAGGCTAATCTCCTTTTAAATTTAGGTATGGTTTTAGATAATCGTAACTAAAAGGACTTATAAAATTTATAAAAAATAGCTTATTAAAAAAGGTAACATTAATTAGACATTTTGTAATTAGAGAACATAGTGTTTTAATATATTATTTAGCATCGACTGAAAAATAAATTTGATTTTCCATAGTAAATTAGAATGTCATTATTTTCTTGCAAATATTGAGATTATTTCAATTTTGAATGTATTATTATTGCAATAACAAACATTTTACAAAATTCAATAAATAATTTAATAAACAACTAAAATTATAATGTATGACTTGGAAAATATTTTACTCAATCAAAAACATTTTAAGAAACTAAACTGGAGAGTTTATTAATTTTTATAGTTATAGTGGTTCTGTGAATCATATAACTCTCCATTATTTACCATCTGTCTCAAAATAAATACAATTTGTTTCAAAATTGTTATAATTTCATTTAGCGATTTTAGTTCAGAAAGAAAATGTAAACATTCGCCAAAAATAAGCCAAGAAATTCAAAAAAAAATATATCCTGGCGCCATCTGTCGTAGACAGCCAAAAAAACGTCATTAGGCAACAAAAACTAATTTGAAATTTGAAAAAAAAATTTATTAATAACAACACTAAACTATATTCTGGATATGTTTATCTCTATTCCATAGACATAAATGAATATTTCTTACTTATCAAGTTCTGTGAATCGATCAATTTTTTTTTTTTTTTAAAAAAAAATTGTGTTCGAAAATTTCATCTCCAGTACTTCAACATGGAAAATTAAATACCAATTTCACATAAAAGAAAAAAAAATTGCATATTTTTTTTACAAATTTAAAAACTCTAAGAATGTTATATTGGAGTATTTCTTCTACCTGAAAATAAGGTCGAAACTTAAAACCTATTCTTTAACATTAGGCGAAGACAGCTTTAACCGACTCAGATAAACAAACATAGTATAAACATAATGATCTGCTAAGAGTAAATATGATGTAAATGAAGTTGAAGCAATTAAGTTTCTCTGTTCTTACTGCACAAATAAACAGAAACATAATAAAAAATCATTCTAGTTATTAAAATTCATTTATATGCCTCTTTCAGAGCAAGAATTTTTTAATTATATGTACTGCTTTCTTTGGTATTGTATGAATTTATACTGCAACACAGTTAGGTTTTGATATGAACACTTCTAATCATGGTTGATTCTTTTACTTCAATTTTCATTTTATGTCTTGTGAAAACATTTTCCAGAATTAACTCTAAAGAGGACATTCTAGAAAAAAAATTGAATCAAAGTAATAAATCATCATGTTTTGACGGAAGTTTGCAAGGAGTAATTAATTCATTTTAATTTACTCTAAATTAACTTTTCCTCCGAAAGGGAACGAATTACTTAACAAAAGATGAAAAATTTAAAAAATAAAATAAGAAAAAGTTTAAATATCTAACTACAAACTAAAACAATTAAATATTAATGTATATTTAACACAAAGATAATTGAATGATATGTTCTGGTAATTCATTGAAATTGAATGATAAGTACTGGTATTTCCAAAAAAATAACAAATTTTTTCCAGGAGCAAGTATATTTAATGTTCCGAGAATTATATTGATGTGAAAAGATTTGATATAGCTCATTACAATAAAGAAACATGGCAGTCTAAGCTATAGTAAAGATTTATCTATAAAAACATAAAAATACCATAATATCCTAGAAGTTTATCATTGAATAAAGGGCCTTCTTTTATGCTAGTCATTTTTAAAGTATCTATATACTGCAATTTAGGGTACGTTAAAAAAAGTCTTGAATATCGTAACAAGTTAAGCATCACTGAAAGATGTTTGGAACCTAAATATTGAAATAATTTTTCATGTCAAATGCAACACAAAATAAAATTTAATAGTTTAAAGTCAATACTAGGAATGAATAAATTATGAAACAAGTAAGAACTGACAAGGAGACAGCAACATTTTTCTTTTTTATTTACACTTTCGGCCAGATACATAAATATAGAGATATTTCTTCAAATTCCATCATATAAACATATTATGTTCTCAAAGGGATTGGGAGACGATGGGGCCCAGTCCCTAGGCCTATCTATCCGGCCCAGGCCCCCTACGGGCCCCCGCCCCTGTCTACACTCTACGGGAACACTCTTTGTACACCTACATGCGGGTCTGCTCCGTCCTAGAGTCCCTCAGACACGACCTCCTCCGAATGGCGAATATTAGATCTATATCGTATCAAATCACATCAAAGCTTTATATCTATTCATACTGATGCAATGAACAGTTTTATCATCATTGCATTAAAACACTAGAATGACATCGATATCTACTAAAAAAGCGATCTTCATCGTTTCAAGAGTTAAAGTCATAGTAACATAAGTACTATTTCCGTAAATTTTTTAAAGCAATTACTCAATAATCTGACAAAAAGAATGTAAAGATTCATTCCCGAAATCTATAAATTAATGTCATTTCATGTCCGGTATAGTGAGGATGATTGATTTAATAATTCCAGGAAAAGGATAGGTGGCACTATGATTTCAACTCTTTTCAAGAATCCTGCCATTGTTTCATGTAAGATTAGTCCCTTAACATATATTAAGGAATGTATTCACAGTAACAGATGATTATGAATTTGACTGTTTGTTAGAAGACATTTACACTTACCGAAAATGAAAATATCTGATTATAATTTAAGAAAGTTTGCTTTAATTACTGTTAAATATATATGTTAAGTTAAATTATCGTTAACTCAAAAATAAACATAATTTAAATGTTAAAGCATAATTATTTATCATTCTGAGCTTAGCTGTATTTTAAATATCTCACTTTTAAAGTTCTATGATGAATAAACTTGGTAAAAAGTAGGGATTTTTTTTCCCTTTTTAAACATTTTTATATTTCATTATTAATGATTAGAAATTTGTAAATGGAGCAAAGAAATCCAGGAAAGAAATTGATGTGTTTAAAAATAAATATTGGAAATCTACCCATACAATGTATTATTTCCTTATTATACTTTTAAAAATGCTATAGCGTTTTAATAGACATTTTGAAAATATAATAGATATCTATAGAAAGTATGAGTTGTAAACGTTCTACTTATTTGTTCAACGACTTTCCAGTGATATGAATACACCTTATGACGCGTTTATAGTACATTTCTTTAATGCATAAACTTATTATTTTGGAAAGCGTAAAATATTTTAGAAGAAAAAAACTAATTTGCATAAATGTTAAATTGAGAAAGATATTAAATAATTCTTTTCTAAATATATAAATGAAAATAAATGAGAAACAACTATAACATGAAATATTTAACTTCAAGAAGAAATTTAAATTTGTACAAAACTAAACTCATTATGTAGAATATAAAAGTTAGTGAATAATTAATTTTGGTTAGTGAAAAGTTTCCAAACTTATGCAATTTGCTTAATGGAATGAAAAATAATTTAAATGAAAATCTAAAAAATTAATTTTTCAAAGCACAAAGTTTTTTCAATATAATGAAAAGTATGAAACGTCTTTATATCAACATGCCATAACGTCAAGAAGTTTCTTTTAAGAAAAGTATACTTTAATATGTAATGAACTATTAGCTTAAATTTATTTATATAACCTCACACTTAAAAGCAAAATTGTCTATTTTATATTTTATGTGTAGATATCTTAAACGGATTTATATTTCATATTTATCTTAAAGTGAAAAAAAACCTTTTCATTATCATTATAAATAACTCGGATAATTAACTATGTTTTGGCTTTCCATATTTTCTTTAGAAAGATTTGAAGCTGTTATTTGATAGAGACAATGTTCGATAACTTCTCAATAGTCGCTACAATTATATTGTTACATGCAATTGTAAAGTAAATTCTTTTATAAGAATTTAACTCCTTTGAAAATGATATCGTTCAAATAAACAAATTAATAGCATATTATAACATTCTAACAAATTGTAATTAAAATGTAATAAAAGACATTTTCATATATATATACATTAGAAGTTAACATATTATAAGTTTTTTAAAATTTTATTTCACAATATCGTATACATATCTTAGTAATAATAATCATATACAAGTTTTATTATTTTTTCTTCTCGTGAAATACAAGAAGACAGGAATGCAAATGAGAATTCTTTAATCTAAGACTTTCCACTAAGTAAAACATCGACAAACAGTAGGCTCAATAATAAAAACAAAAGAATTTGATCAACAACAAGATCAATATTAATAATTAAAGAAATGTAACAAGCTGAGATAAGAGATGTGCAAATGAAGAATATTAGTGACTTATGATAAATGATGATCATAAGTTTGATATCTCATCATGATCATAGTCGAATGACTTATGATAAAGTGTTAAATGTGAACTTATGGCGAAAGTATGTTTGGTGTCAATCACATGTTAACGCTATCCAAATTTTTCTAGTAAGCCTTATGCGAATATTAAGAATATTTAAAAGTACAAAATTGGTTAACCATCGGATATTTAAAACCTTAAAAAATATTAAATATGAAATATATCACGGATATATCTATTAATAGAAATCATATAAATAGTATTTTATATACCTAGTCATTTTTCATCGCAAAATATTTTATTTAACGTAATAATAGAAATTTGGCTACATTATTTAGTTGTAGAAACGCTTTATTATTTTTTTATTTGAAATGAACATGCGAAATATATGTATAGAATTATGTCGTAATTGGTACACAATATGACGAAATAAATATTCATAACTCTTCTCAGACTAATTTTTTCTCCCCCCTCCAAAAAAAATGAACAAGGAATGAAGTTTTATATGAGTGCCATAAAAATCCTATTTTTTAATACTTCTCATAAGCTTCTTGATTAAATAACTTTTTTCGAATCATTTTATTAGAATGATATAATCGCTGCATATTTTACACGCAATATATAACATTGTTTTAAATAAAATGCCTGTTTGGCAGGAATTTGAAAATAATTATCTTCCAAAATTTCCAAACTCTTAATAATAACCAATAACATGAATTGTTGTCATCTTTAATAAATTATTGTTTAAGAAATGATCATTTAAACAGGCTTCATATTGTGAAAGTGACAGAAAAATTTTCCTAATACCTACTTAAAAGTTACACAGAAGTATGCGGATAATGTATAGACTTCTTCACATGAAGTATTCAAATTATATATATATAGTTATATATATGTTTCCCTTTCGATCTGCATACATCTTATAAACTAAATAAGTTCTAACTCCGATAAGTCATTGTAGATATTACGTTAAAATAATTTGTAGGCATTATATTAATGATTTCTGATGCTGTTTTGTTAGTAAATTATTCTTCAGAACTTGGTCTAGTTATTATGTTTCAAGAAAAAAAAATTCTCAAGCCCAATACTCAAATAGTAAATTTCAATAAAAAAATCTAAAATAAATTATTGTTATTTTGGTTAGAAAATAGTTTCCTGAGAACTTTATAACAAAGATCAACAGTTTTTATTGTAACAATTGAAGATTCTTATGCGCATTTTTAATTATTTGATCACAGATTCACGTGCTGCATTACCGTTAGTAATGTCTCCAGTGTAAACGCGATTGACACAAAACATAGTTTCTTTATAATCTTTACAGAAAACAACGCACACCGACTTCGAAGCTAAGTTTTTCTCTGTTACATCCATTTGCGCTAAGACAATGAGTTAAGTAGTTGGAGTCCAACAATTGTTCTTTCGCAAAAAGTGGAGGAGGTCATGTGACGGGGTGGGTGGGAGTGCTGCCGAGGAACGCCCGCGAAAGGGGCCTCCGCGACAATTAGAACGCGCAAAGCTACATCACACGCAGAGAAAGAATGAAATGGAAGACATAGAGCGGTGCTAAGGCTTAGGGTTGTTGTTGTCTGTCCCCCAGAGAGTAACTTTCTTCGTGTACATTTTCCTTTAGGGCAGTTAAGTAATGTAACTTTTTTTTCTAAGATAGTCTAATGTCTTTTTTCCATGTGTGAGACATGGTTTAATTTTGAATCTTTTAATTACATGCAAGAAATAAAGTTTTATGTTGAAAAAGTAAGATATAAAATAATTCATCCTTCTTTAGGATATGTACTTGTGTTGTCTGTTTAAAAATGAATTTTTAGAGCTTATTAAATTTTTAATTAATGTTTAACCATTTGCTATCAAGACTCTTGTTACACAAAATATTTTTCTTTTCGAAAATCATATTGACTATTAAAATGTTGGATATAAGTAAATGCATATCACCTTGATTTAGAAATTAGGGTTGTATTTTATTTCTGTAAAAGTTTCAAATAATTTAGTGACAAATGTTTCGTCTAATTAAATATTATTATCACAATTGTTAATTTATAAACTGAAAAAAATGAAACGTAAGACAAATTTATTTTTCAAAAGTAAAAGATGTTATATATTAAGTACAAAGAATTATTTAAATCTCAAAATAACTCATAAAATTCTATTTTTAAAATATATTTAAATAATTTAAATTTGTATTTAAGACATGCATGCTTTTATTTTAATTATTTTTCTCTTATTGATTTAAAATAATAAGTTATTTATCTATTTTATAATTTTTCTTATAAACACAAAAAATGACTAAATTAAGTTAATGTAATTATATTTTATAGCACAGTTCATACAAATTATTATACTTATTTTAATAGCAGAATAAACCAACTTAACAGTTGTGTAGAAATTTGATTCTCATAAATGAAACTATTATTTAAAAATAAAAAATTCATAACTATTCTTCGACGATACTGAGATATTAATACAATAAGGAAAGTATTGTATATTATTAATTATGTTTTGGGCTATATTAAATCGCATAAAGAAATTGATTCACTATTTTCAAGATGGTCTTAAAAATTAATCTTATTGTATATTAATATATAATAGTGCATTAGAAATATTTTTAATAAGAATTAAAATTTTAACAAGAACTTTAAAGATAATTTCTTTCAAATGCTTTTCAGTTCTAATTTGGTATTAAAGGAGAAAATTCCAATTAATCATCAAACCATCTTAATATATAATAGTTATTGTATTTTTGTTTTAAATTCATGGATTATGTACAAGAAATAGTCTCTTTAGACCTTTAATACTCTTTTGAGGGTTTATTTTTTTAATCGTGAACTCAAATCTAAAACAAATTCTTCAATCACATTCCATTTATTTACAAGCAAATGTCTTCATTATGGTTCAGAATATATGTAGGATTGTAAGTATATTATCTGTATTCCAGTAAGATGTCAGATTTATGATTGATGCAGAATAGGGTGGAATACTTACTGATTGCATAAAAAAACTCTTAAGTCTTCGAAAAATCAAATGCATCTTTTAAAAAGTTGTTTTTACTGCGTGCAATGAAGTTCATTAATTAAAATATTTTAATACTCAAAATCCAATAAAAAAATTTCCATTATGTGGGAATTGATTTTATATTCTAAAATTAACATTCAAATTCCTAACTAAAGTATTCACCACTGCCATTTTCCCTCATTTGTTCTCTGAGAAAATTCCATTTTCATCATAGTTAATTTCATGAATTTTTTGCTATTCATCAAAACATTGCTAGCTCATTAAAAACAAAAATAATCGTAAATAAACTTTTTTTTTTCTATCAAAAGTTTCTTAAATTCTTATTAAAAAAATTATAACATCTATCCTAAGATATGTAGCTCTCGCAACGAAAGAAACTTTTAGAAACGTAAGTCATTATCACTCTCGCTTGTAAGTAATGCTTTAGCATTCTGCTGTTGAAGTCGAAATTCTTACTACCGGTACAAAGACTGTTGCTGATTAGTACTAAGACTGTTGCAATGCATTTCAGCTAGGGGCATATTACTTAAAACAAACCCCAAAATATTTATTTTCTTTTTTATAAACAAATTTGTATTTAAAAATCTTATGCAATTGTTTTTAAAGCAAATATTTTCTTAAAAAGTATTTTCAGACTGTGAGAAATGCATGTAAATTGAATAAATAATAATCCATATAATAACATATAAAATTTAAATTTTAACTATACGAAATACTAACATTTCATGTAAACATATTTCTTCAATGAACAAGAGAATTATGATTATATTTTTTTTTTACCTAATTGCGTAAAACTCTATACAGATGCATGTTCAAGAGTGCTTGGTTAAAACTTACAAAAATGAAAACCGATGAATAAAATCACTTGGGAGTATTATAAACTAGAAGTATGAAATATATTAATATATGCATGATAAGTATCAATAATTTTAATACTCTCCTTTATTATTTATATACTTTGTCGTATAGAAAATCTTCCAATTCATGTATTAAAATAAATGTTCCTACCTAGAATGATATTTTTGTAATTCTGTAATAAATATTTACATTCTGATTAATGTGAATTTTTACTCATTCCCTGTAAGCTAAGTATACATTTCCTCGGTGTATCCAAGCAGTTGTCAACGTGTATTACTTTTATGTTCAAATAAAAAAGTGAAATTAATTAATTTTACACTCTTTCATTGAAGTAATGTAATGCAAATATCATTGAAACGTATGTAAACGTGTTTGCAAAAGCTGCATGTTTTTCAAGTGCATCTGAAGCTTGAAACTAAAAGCAATAAAACCGATCCCTCGCAAAAATTCTCGCAAATAATTCACATTTCCACGATGAGAGGAGAAGACAACCGACTCATTACCAAGGCACCGGGAGTGGTTAAAAAAATTGCAAATAGCAGCGCGAAGAATGCAGTCCGCAGGTCTATCATTCATCTACACGAGACATTCAATCTACAGCCTGTTCGTTGTTCGTAGATAGGCAGTGCGCCAGTTAGGAACAGGCCCTGTCTCAGCGCGATGAGACAGCGCCCATTAGCATATGAAACAAAGAATAAATTAAACAAGTCAAAAGGTAGAGCGGTGCAGGAGAGCAGAAAAGAAAACAAACACAATCATAAGATAAATTTTTGTTTGGCCCCGTTTGTAAGCGGAAGCGCCATTCCTCGGCTGCGAACTGACCCGTCTTGTGCGTTGCGAAAAGACGACATCAACAACAATTACGGGACTATAAAGGGGTATTGGGTTGGAGAAAGAGACACACAGACAGATTACAGTCCATTTCATTTTTGGTTAACACATATAGAGAGTGACTGTCGTTCGTTGCACGAGAAAAGCGACGCAGTGTTCGATGTTTATTTTTTTAATTCCCATAAAGCACCGGGGCGGTCGTTGCATATATTTTTTTTCCCGCGCTTTGGGGGGATGACACACCTATAATAGAGTGACAACAGCGACACAGACAGATATAGATGGTGGCTAGGCCCTTTTGAGTTCCTTCAAAGGGGCTTGAGTTTGTGCCACTGGACAACCGCGGTCCTGGGCTTCGTCAGCATTTCTCCCCAGTGCTTAGATTCTGAAGGGCCCGATTTTGACCCGAGGACCAGTCCTCCAATAGCTTCGTTCCGACCTACGTTGTCCCAGTCCATGACAGTGACTGCTAGAGTAGTCTCCCGTATATGCTCCCAGGACACGATGAATGTAAATGCCTCGTTGAAGATGGGATTAAGGGTTGCTTTGTGGATGACTGTCTTGCGTTTTTCCATCCTTTTCTCGCCACGCATCAGCCATACCTTAACGTAAGGATCTAAGAAGAAATAATGTAAAAATATTAAATATAGACTCTAAAAATAAATTTACTCTTGATAAATGTTAAATGTAACATCAATAATATATTGAAAACATTATAAATAATATTGTTAGAAGTCTTCTATTACACATGAGGGATTACAATTCACTAATGTAAAACATTAATCTCATTTTTTCGTTAGTCCAGATATTTCGTTCTTACGTGTTGGGGGAAAGTTAATGAAATCAGCATGAATATTTTCAAGCAATAAGTAGGAAATTTCGAATGAAATTCATAAGTAATTTCTTAAAAGAATAATAAGATAGAAAAACTAACAAACTGAACGGAAAAATCTCAAAGTTTTAAAACGTACTTTAAACGTAATAAATAATATACGAATTAGATGATTAAAACAATATGCAAAGCTGAAATATTTTATGTTAAAAATTTCTTAGCCATTTCTTTTGGGGGATTATCACAAGATAAATGACCTACATTTTCTAAGGTAAGGGTAAAATGTTATCTGTAAGGTGATCATTTAATCTTACTTACACTAACACAACAATCTGTGCTTCCTTTTCTTTCAAAACATTGATAAGGTTTCCTTAAATAGTTAAGCCAGTGAAAAAATCCATTTATAAAGCAAAACATATAGAAATTACACCTATACACAAAAAGCAACTGCGAATTTCATTATATAAATTATAATTTTTTAATATTTATATTACTTTATAAATGTCGAAATAAATTTCTAGAGCTGTACAGTAAAAAAACTGCTAAAAATAAACATACTTATAATTCATCAAAAATTCAAAAGATACATAAAATATTTGAAAAATAAATACTGATTTTTATCAGTTAAGAATTACTTATTCCATTTCGAATTTCATATGAAGGTTTTTTATACAGATGCAACTAATAATTTTGAATTACTTAAACCTTACTTTTATCTTACTTTTTACAAATTATATTTGATCCATTTCAATGGAAAATAGTATATTCATTAAATTCAATAACTGATGAAAAATATTTTAAAACAGAAATATTTTAAATATTGCATTTCGATATGATTGAAAAGTTTATTTATTTATCAAAATAATTAATGTTAAAAAGAGATAAATACGATAAAGCACTTCCTAGCACTTGAAAAATAAAACTTTGTCAAAAACAGTTTTTAAGCACAAAAATATATTTTTTGGCTTAAAATAAAAAATATTGGAATATAAATTTTTAGGAATATTTTTTTTCTTTTTTAGAGGAAAATGAATTTTCAAAGAAAAAAGTTTCCTTGCCGATATCACACAGCAAAGGGGGGGAAAATACATATCTCAATGAACTTTCATTAATTAAACCAAGAAAAATTTATCACTCAAACAGGAATTTTTTTCCTTAAACAGACGTTTGTCGTGAATAAAAATGGCTGAAGGATAAACGCAAAGGTGAAAAAAAAAAATCACGTTTTAACACTAGAAAAACGGGAATTTTTATTTTACTAAAAAAACGGAATATCATCAAAATGACGGGTAGAAATAAAATAAAAAGTAAAATATATAAAAGGATATATATATATATATATATATCAAGCATGTCAATAAATGAAAATCACTTTGAAATGTGGAATAATATAATTTGTATGGATGAATTATTAATATGAAAGATACAGTGACCACATCTTGTTTATAACTATGAAATGAATAAATAAGTGAGTTATCATAATTATCTGTTACATTCAACACAAATTATACTTTTTATAGCTACACTACGTTTACCACACACATCATTATATTTGCAACATGTATGTGCAGTCCTGTTTTTATTACACATAACAATTTGGCATTCATTGGGTAAGATTTTTTGAGTTCGATATCTGACCAGAAATTTGAAAAAAAGTACGTGGTTGCAGCTTTGATTATTTCATGATTTTGTCAAAGTTCTTCAGAAAGTTAAAACAAAAAATCTTTTCTATGTGTTGTTTTTCCTGTATATTCTATGTACACAATCCATGCGTTTATTTAAACTAATTTTAAAACACTGTAAAAAACGTGCATCGGTCATCTTCGACTTTCTGTTTCCTGCTTTTTTTGCTGAATAGTTTCACACCTTTTGGTCAAGAATGCATACACCACACTTTGTAGAATTTTAAAATGCCACAGTTTCGCATACTTTCTTTTCATCATCTATTACGCTAACAATTTGGTGTAAAGTGTTTAGAACCAAAGCATTCTTGTTTTTCTTTTACTTTAATACACAGTCAAGGTGAAATCATTGTGTTTATAACATGATGGAGGATAAAGTGGATACGTTGAATTTTTATTTTGTGGCTTCAGGAATTCCCTGCTTTGATTACTTCATTGTGCCGATAATTGTAAAACTTTTTGGCCTTAATTTCTTAGTATAAGTAAGAGAAGTAAAAATGTTATCAATAGTAACGTTCTTGGCTTTGCGTTTTTGGCTCGGTTTCATCACAAGTAAAGCAACATAGTCTGAGAGTGTTAAGTTGTCGGTCCAGTATCATATATTTCCTAAATATGGAATGGCATTTAGCATGTATTTTGAATAAATTTGTGGCAATCCTAAATATAATACCAAATTTAGCGAGTTTACTAGGAATGTATTGTAAGAATGGGTATCTAGTTTTAGACGAAAATAATTCCTCATCAACTGTTATATTTTCTTTAAGGTTGGTAGCAAGAAATAAAGTTTTCAACTAAACGATCCCAAACAGAATATATTAGATCTCATTAATTGTTTTGTAATCTTTGAGATCATTTAGATTTTTTTATCAAATATTATACACTTCAATATTACCTTTAATTTATCCCGTAGCATAGTATCATGAAAAAAAGTAGCCCTCCACGTCTTATTCTATAAATTACTGACAAAGATTCCTTTGGCATAATATAATCCTTGGCCTTACAAAAGAGTTAAAAATGCATCAAACTCTTCCATTTTTCAGGCATATATTTTTCAAAATTTCGAAAGTATAGCGTAAATATATATATATATATATATATATATATATATATATATATATATGGGGGGTAGGTGGGTGGGGGTGTGTGCGTGCGCGTGCATATATCAAAATATTTCCTTGTAATTAGAAGACATAATTACTAAAACAGTGTATTTTGTTATTTCGTCTGATGAGAATAATATTATAATGAAATTGTGCGTAACGGAATTGAAAAACTAAAAAAAAGAAAATGCCCATTAAATTTTTTATTCATGTATTTCTTCAAAAGTGTTATCTATAAAAACATGTATTTCTTATTAATATACTAATGTTACATTTCTTTGTATGATTATATTTATTGATTTCACATTAATTTAGTTGTTGTAATGTTTCTATAAATATTAATCATCTGAAGCCTGAACAGAAAATTATTCCCATCCCCTGAAAAATGAATGAGTTTTATACACTATTCAAGATTCACCATTATAAAAATAATTATAGTTATAAATATTAACTAACTGCGTTCGTTAAAATTTAAGAGTAGAAGATTTTTGAACATTTTTAGTTACTCAATTTAGATTAATAAAAAATTCTATAATCTTTTCTGGGGGCAAAAAAATTATTCTGACAAATTTAAAATTATTTGAAATAAACCATTCAATATTATTATTAAAGTAAACTAAATCACTTGATAAAACCTGAACTATCCAAAAAATCGTCTGATTTTTCAACTGATGAAAACTTTATATTAAGTCTAAACATTTGACGCTTAAGAAACATTTTAATGAATCGAAATAGATTGCTTAAGTCTAACTGCTATTTTTAAAAACCTCTGTTGAAATCTTTTTCACACATACAAAAATGGAGCGTTTTGATATTTATAGGTACTTTGCTTGTTCACTATTGCTGAAGTACATTTTGAAAACTGACCGAACCATCTGTTGTATTGATCGTAAGGAGAAACGTGATTTTAGAATAGGCATTCGAATAACACGTGATAATATTTCACGCGAAGACAACTAACCCATTTCTCTTATACACTTTTGGAAAGTTATTTCGGACAAAGCATTACTTTTTCAGAAGATTGAATTTTATACAATTTATGGGTGTAGTCATAATGATAAAAGATTCAAAGTAAGAGTCTTTTGAATTAATTTTTTCTTCACAATGACATAGGAATGATCAAAGTGAAAAAAAAGCAACACTTATTGAATTTTCAATTTAAGAATCATTTACATTATAAATTGCATCATTCTGTAAATAAAATTATACGAAATACTCTCTATGCTTCATTTAAGGATATTAGTATATGTTAGCTCCTGTAGAATAAATGAATGCTTTAAAACATATTTTAATTCTGAGAGTCATCTTTAAATCAATGAATTTAAACACAAGTCTTGTGAGTGACCGTGTAATAAATACCTTTACAAAAATTAATGTACAAATATTTAAAAGAAATTTCCGTTGTTCATTTTGCTATGATTTTGAAAATGTTTCCCTGATTTTTATAAATTGACATTAATTCCAAAGCGTGTGGGCTGCGATATCCAGTAAATGTAGTCATTTGCTTAACCATAAATTACTGAAATATAAGTCATTGCTGCATATCTAAAAAGTTTTTTTTATTGCTAATGGATTACTTTGATACATTTTTCAATGCAATGCATTAAGAACTGAAAATGGGCCATATACAGATCTAATTGTTTTAGTAATACATATATATTTTTTTTTAAATTTAGATAAGGGACAGAGTTTCATAAGTTATTCCCCTATGAAATGAATATTTTCAAAACACTGTTGTTTCTCAAGAAATACTTTGCTGCTTCAAATTACGTTTAAATATGAAATAAAATATTACAATTTATTTTCCTGAATAGGAGATGTTTGAAAATTTAATCTTCATGATGTTAGTCAACCCCTAATTAAGAATTGCAAAAACAAGGAGCAGAATTTTTTCATTTACTTTTTGATGACATTATTTTTCATATGTAGATTATTAAAATAGATATTAATTTTTTTATCTTTAGCAAAAATAGTAGAATAAATATTGTTCATTTTTAAATGTTTAGATCAATTAGAAAAATAAGCATCATGAAAAAAATCGCTCGTTTCTTCAAGAAAAATAGATCTTTAAATAAGTAATAATCTTAGTCACTAATTTGAATATTTTCCAAATTAAAATAAAATATGTGATAATTCTTTTTGGCGAATGCAAGTTAAAAAAACATTCCATATATTTAAAATCATCCCGTCTGTTTATTAATTATATTTAAATAGAGTAAAAGTAATTTTCTACAAAATATGATATTGTAAACATTTCAAGTACTTTTCATGCAATAAACGTTTCTAAAGACGTTCAATAAATTTTTATGTGAAGAAAGATCCATTTTTACGAGACTTCATTAGAAATTGTTTCATTTTCACACATTATTAACTTCAAACAATTACCCAGTGAATAACTAAAGTCACACTCTACAAAATATTTTTCTTGAGAACGGCATGCTTATCTCAACCTTCACATTCAGGCGCGACGTTCATGGAATAATAAATAGCGCAAAAATCTATAAAACCGCAAAGAAAATAAGGAAAAGCTTTAAGGAATCACAAACTGCAGGATTTGTGCGCAGCTTGTATCGGTTACGCGTACCTATTGCTTTCCAATCTAACAACTGAAAAGCAGATGTATACAATGTGCTATCTATTTTTAGAAGATCGTTTTCTCTCTAGCTGGAACACATCATTGAACACCCAATAGAATTTCTCCTTCAACCAGTCCTAACTTTATCGGATGAACCAGAAGGAAAGTAATTGCTTCATCTAACTGCTAAACGCTTAA
This sequence comes from Nephila pilipes, assembly GCA_019974015.1. Lineage (NCBI taxonomy): Eukaryota > Metazoa > Arthropoda > Arachnida > Araneae > Nephilidae > Nephila > Nephila pilipes. The sequence goes on along the minus strand of BMAW01078267.1, from coordinate 202,917 downwards.
GCAATTGCTTCCCTAAACTATCTTCACACCATAGGCAATAAGGTGTCGCTTAACCTCAGTAGGAAATTGCCCGTGTATAATGGTTTCGAGGACTTGGATTCTCACTGGAATGGGATGGCCATCTGCAGAAGTATTTTTTGGGGGCGTTTTAAAGTCGTTATAGATTTACCTATTAGAATTTTACAAGGGGTACATTTGTTTAATAGTTTTTTGCTGTAAATCTTGAAATAACTATTCAACTTGTGAACTCATTCGATGAACACTTTAAGAATATTCATAAATTATATGATTAGTGAAATTTGTTTCAGAAAAAAATATTTTAAGCTAAAATCTTTAAAATTTTTATTGTATATATATTTAAACATAAATTATTCATATTTAATTTGTTGATCAATAAATATCATATATATAAAATAAATTTATTTAATTAACGATTATTAATAAGTTTAAATATTTATAAATTGGATTGATTAATAAGCTACAAAACTAGGAAAAAGTTAGTAAACAATTCTTTCATTTTCTGAATGTTTTATAATGCATCGAATGAAAATTCATCTGTACATTTATTATTACAAGAAAATCCAAAAATAACTAACAATAACTTATTGTTTATTCAATTACGTAATCATTTGTATAACAATATACTAATTACAAAAAAAATCACTAAACAATTTCCTTAAAAAATGTATCTGAATGTGTTACATAAAAAACAAATCTGAAACAATGAACCTTGTTTGCTAATGTTCTGTTTTATAATTCATACCCATTTATCTTCATACAATCATTTGTTATTTAGATTAATGAAAATTTTATCATGCATTATAAAATTAATTACTTCATAGATAATTACTCATCTAAATGAAAAATAATTTCTTTGCAATGAAATTAATTTAAAATGCTTATTTATTTAAAGCAATTGATTCCAAAAAATTAACTACAACTAAAATTTTTAACTTTTAATTTATTTTCCAAGACTTATTAATCTAAAAAGTATTTAATTATAAGAATTCGATACGAGATATAAAAAATATGTTAAGATATTCTACATTTAACATATGCAAATTTAGAAACAATTTAATCAAAGATATATTTTTAATATCCTACTACTTATAGCCAAATAGATGTCACAAAAAATATTAATAAACTCAAAACATTTTTCAAATTCATTTTATGAGAGAACTTATCAAAACTTTGCATATTAGAAGAAAAAATACGGTGGCAACCGAAAGATATTAATTCTTCAAAAAAAATAAGGTTCCAGATTTCAAATTTTTCAATTACTGAAACAGTTTGGAATCAAATTCTATCTCAATGATAAAAAAAAAAGAATTTTTTCGTTCATAACTGGTAAATTGGTTTCGATCATATAATATATATCAGAATTTTGCATTCTATGTAAACAGTAATTGAAGAGTATTACATACCTAATCTTGCTTGGTAACAAAATAGTTAGACAAATTAGTTAGTTAGAACTAGAAATCAACACATAGATAAATATATGTTATCATAACTTTCACATTTTAATCAAACAGAAAATGCGGTACATAGCTATTTTATTGAATACGTACAATGAATTTCCATTGGTTACTAGTAAATTATGTGTGTGCCAAGCGTAAGAAATATCTTATATAAAGACATTTGTTACTACTTGTAACTATTAATGATCTCATGTGCTATCTTGAATAATGAAGAGCTTTCTTCTAGGACAATGGCTGTGTTATTCATCAAGAGAGCTACCGGAAAGGAGTCCTTCGTGAAAAAGGATCAAGACAAGACCTTTTAACAAGAACTGATTGGACAACAGAAAGAAACAGACTCACCGGACGCTCCTGTGATGTCTTTAGCTTTCAGTTTCCTGGCCTTGATGAAGCCAATCGTCAGTTCACTGGTTCGGGGCACATACATCAAGCTCACCAACAGATCGCCAAGCTGTGGAAGATACAAACGAAAGAATCGTTAATGTGATTATGTAGTCGCCAAATGAAGCTTTGTTTATGTCCCCTGTATCTGGACATGAAGATAAACATTCCATTTCCGGAGGGGAGATAAATTAAGTTTAATGAATCGCCAAAGCGATGCTGTCACACACTCTTTCCTCCAGGATGAATTGAAATTGTTTAGGGGATCATTGTTAAAATTTCTAACGATGGTTTGTATCAAGAGTTACATTGTTTTGCTCAATATTAGATTCCAGTGAAAGATTATTAGATTATGATCCAGAAATAGAATAGCCACTTAGTCTCGCCGCCGAATATTCATGAAAAGTTATTACAGAAAAATCGGATGTAAAAGAAGAAATGATTATAATAATAATGTATACTGCTTTTATCTTAAATACTGCACAGGATTAAAAAAACTGAAATGTAGATTCATGTTATAACTTTCAGATTTTGTTAAATATTTTTGTTCATATAAAATTTTTGACGGTTATATGTTACATTAATATAAAATTTTAAAAACTGGATGGATAATGAAATTCCCTGGTGAATGAAAAGGGAAAAAAATCCGAAATTAGATAATTTGTAGCTATTTATTATCAAAGACTGTTTTCAAAAATAAAGAGTATTTATTTTTATATAATTGTTTCTTAAATGTTGGAAAAGTATTCTTATTCTTTAAATAATAACTGCTTATGTTGCTTATATGATTATTGTGTTTCAAATACATTTTAGATCTAAAGCAATTATTTAACAAAAATGTATGTTATTTATCCCAAAGTATAAAAATGAATTTTATTTATTTATTTTTATTCAAATAATCAATATATTCTTTACTCCATTTTCGAAAAGCATTATTTTAAAAATAAAACAAAAAAGTAGAATAAGATCAAGTACATCTTGATCAAAATATTTTTTGAAGTTTTTAATAGAATTGCAGATTGTTTGAGATATTTACACATATATTGAAAGAGAATTCCTATGAGACATCAAATAGGATATTTGATTCATTCAATAAACTCAAATTTTAAATTTATCTAACTTTGGATTTAATAACTTACTTTAACAATAAAAAACACGTTACTTTTAATATTATACATTATAATACTTTTGGACTTTAACAATAAAAAAGTAGAGATAATTTGTTTAATATCCTTAAAAATTCTGCATCCATTTATAAGTAATTCAAAAATAATATGCATTTGTTTTTGAAAGAAACATAATTTTTTAGTATTGAGATAAAAAAAAAAGCATTTTTCATTAAAAAATGGTAATAATGGTAAAATGAAATATTGTAATTTCTTTTTTAAGAAAAAAGTGATGCATTTGACATTTATTAGAAAACTGGGCTTAATTTTATTATAATATTAATTTAACACTTAATTATTTTTCCTTATTATCTCATTTCAAGAAAAAAAAAATTGTCATCTGCAGAAATTGGATTATAAGACAATGAGGTTTCGATCAGATTTATTTCGGTGTAAAGATATTAAAAATTGATTTGATTAGTTTTTTAAAGAAACCTATGCATATTATTTTTCCTTCCTAGAGAAAAAGTATTTCGGCTTTAAATAAAATAAATTAACAGGAGGGTGAAATTTGCTCGTTAATTTAAATGCATATGTTGACGCATTTACTAATTAAACCTTCTGTGTTTTCTATTAATTGATGAATAAATTTTAAAAAAAACATACTTTTAACACTTCAGATGATAAATAGGTATTGATTTTTGTCCCGTAACTTCGGAAATTCTTGCGTAACATAATATAATTTTAATTAAATTTTTAAATAAAGAAATTTATTAATTGTTATTTGCTGTATTTGTATTTATCAGTGCATTCTTTAAGTGAGCTTATTCATTAATTTTTAAAAGAGCTTTTTGTTTCAGTTTTCGTTACAAATACTTTTTAAATCCGAAACAATGAAATTAAATTACATTTAAATGTAATTTTATTCAGTTAATTTTATTTTAATATTTAGATAATACAACTTAAATCTTTTTTTTTTCAAATAAGACTACGAATGAAGTGTAAAATAAGAAACAAAATACAATTCATTTGAAGAATATAATATTAATTGTTGGAAATAAATTACTCGGATCCCGCCAGGATTCGCCTTGTCTCGGGTGAGTGAGAGCGCACGGGTTCATGGGTAATTTTTTGAAGAATGCTATTGGATCTTGACCGCTTAAGGCGGGTTTTTTTCTTGTATTGGATATAATTGCTCCTGACCGCATAAGCGGGTTGAATTAAAATATGGACTGTTTGGAAGCTTGTATAGTTTTGTAAATTGTATAAATATTCGATTATGTGTGATTGGCACGTGGAGTCCTTAAATAAATGTGTATTGAAATAACTGCTCTCCCTATATTTTGGACTTGGTGGATAAGACATCTTCAACATTAATTTTACAAGAATATTTGACCAGGTGATTGCGTTTTAAATATAATAATAAAATACATTCATCCAATAGATAGGAACCAAAAAAAAAAGATACAGTTTATTCTGCTATTTGAATTTCTTTAAGTGAAAAATAATTTTATAAATTTTTCAAAATCATTGAATTATAAAATACGTAGATAGAACAATAGATGGCCTTAGTGAAGCTACTTCACGAAAGCTGTTTTGGAAGCTCTTACTGAACTACGTCATTGTTGGACCTGTCGTAGAGGAACTGTTGACTACATGTTTTACAGTTGGCAACCTAAGATATCTGATATGGAATAATGCGATTCTTCCTATTGGGGGTTTGTAAAAGATAAAAAGTATATGCTACTAGTACCCACATTTTTATGCTAATATAAACAACGGATTTCTACTGCTATAAAATCAATTCCCATTGACACTTTATTATATGTAAAAGAGAAATTTATGTATTGAATTGACATTATACTGTAACTAAGGATATATCGAACACTTACAAAAATATTCGATGTTTTTCCCTTTGAATTCACTATGCATTAATTACCTTTCAGTGCCACTCATTTATGATATATATATATATATATATATATATATATATATATATATATATATATATA
>BMAW01078267.1:166488-197930 GCA_019974015.1 Nephila pilipes | reverse complement strand
TATATATATATATATATATATATATATATATATATATATATATATATTAGAAGGCAAACGCGGTTCAATAGGATACATCATTGAATGCGCATAATTTCTCCCTTCCAAATAACTCTACACAAGCGCCTGAAAACAAGCCCAGAACTAAACATCTCACTTGAATCAAATGATACAATTTTTGAATACATCAGAATCGATATTATCTGTTAATCTAACCAGGAATCAGTTCTTATCTGTGTTAACTACAAAGGATCAACTACAGCAATAAATTTCAGTTAACTTGCAAATGTGTATCAGCTTTTCGTTACTATCTGTCTCCCTTATTCCTGTCAATTCTACTTTACTTTCAGATCACTTTTCTTAATTCAATGTATTGAACTTCATATCTTCATTTAATTTACATATCCTCATTTCATTTCGGTCGGAAAGGAATTTGCGCAATCAAATTACAAAAAGCTCCTAAGTTTAGTGAAGAAAAAACTGTAAATTGTAAAACTTCACAGCATTACAAACTTTATTCAATGGAGCTTCCATGGTATGGTAAAAATTAATGTTTAACAAATTTAATCATAATTTTAATTCACTATGTATTTTAAGAAAATAAAAACAAAGTGTTAAAAAAATCTTCTTCCTAAATAATGCGTTAAATAGGAAAAGCTAAGCTAGATTTCAGTTTCAAACAACAGATCGCATTAATATGTTAATTTATCTAATTTGGATCGATAGGATGTAAAATGAATACAAAAATTGAAATAAGTATCATTTACCAATAAAAAATTTAAAAAGGGTAAATTGTGTTACATTCAGTTGGTATATACATTCAGTATAGTCTCACAATCGTATATATGCATTATAAAAGAACAGATTAAGAAAACTTATTAAATATTTGATATTGATAATGTCAAAAATTTAAAAGATATCAGAAAAATAAAAATAATATTTTAGTACATAATTATATCATAAGAATAAACGATAGACTCTTATAAAATTTCCTATTATACATTTCACACACAACTTTTTAAAAATGCGATGACAGTAAAATTTTATTACGATTTTTTTCAAATTGTTAATATTGCTTGGATAGCAAAATTTTCTTTTACAGATTTAGACATCATTAATTTTTATTATTTTACTTTGATAAGACTACAAACGTAAAAGCTTGCACAAAAGTTATTTTGGAAAAAGATGGAAAATTTTTCATTGTTATCTGAAGAATATTTTTGAGTACTTATATATTGGTCTTATTACCTGAATGCATTGTTGAAAACGTCTGCGTCTCATAGTATATTATATAAATACTCCATTTCTTTACATTTATACTCCGCTAAATTTTTTCAATAGGAAACAATTTAGACTGGTTTCAAAATGTCTCTTTCAGGGGGAAAAAGGAACAAAATGACTAAATGGCTTTTATTTTACTTTTTTAAAGAATCAGATAGAAGTTTGTGTTGTAAAATCGATGATTTTATATCTTATTAAGTATGTTATCTACATTATCTTTTTCTTCCTGACTAGACAATTTTATGTTTTTTTTTTTTCCGAATCAGTTTCAGCAAGTTTTTAATGTATGACATGGGAGGAAGGATTGTTGTGCCGTAAAAAGATTTGGAATATATCGAAGTTTGTAATTGTTCTGAGTATATTGTGTTTAGGTTTTGATAAAATCAGAAAAGAAAACTTTTAAAAATAGATATTAAGTGCTCTCTATTTCTAGATATTTTTAAGGTCGAAATAACTTTCTCAAATGATGTTGTGAGGTCAAAATGTAATGTTATAACAGGAAAAAGATTTCACCAGTTGATAAGAATAAAGAAACATTGGAATTGATTTAATATTATAAAATCTACAAATAATGGAATTGTTATGCACAATATCATTTTCCTTTGAATAGGTAAGTTTGTAAAATATATAATGGGATCATTTGTGATTAATTGATTGAAAAACAAGTTAGATACTTTTTAGTTCAGTATTTCTTATTCTTCATCAAAGAAAGTGCTTTTGAATTTATTCAAATATATATAGATTTCATATCGCACATTTCTCTAATATTTTTTTGGCTTTAAGAAATAGCAGAAATGATTACCTTGTTTACAAAAATGGTGAAGTTATCAATGGATAAATTTATTTTGACTTATGTAACAGTGCATTATAATAATTTACAATTAAAACACTTTTGTGCTTGCATATATAAGAAGTTATAAAAATTGATTGTCACAATGTTTCGAAAAATAAATTAGCTACATATACAACCATAAATAATGTTTTTGTATCTAAAATGTTATTAAATTAACATTTGCTAATTTGAAAAAAAAAATATTTTTATCCTACACATGGTGACATTAATAAGAGCTTATATAAAATGTGGTGGATAATCATTTTTGAATTTATTTACTTGGCTCAGTTACAATTTAAGTTTTTGAGAAATCCTAATGTATTATTTCGTTTATTAAGAAATCCCTATTACATCAGCTTAAATGATTTTAAAAACAGTTCTATATAAATATTCTCACTTGAAGTAATATACTTCGTTGGCATATGCCCTGTATGAATAATTTTTAAAATATAGGTACTCTAAACAATCCTTCATAACTAATATCTCATAACTTCCATTCCTTAGTACTTCTATCATGAATGCCATAAAAGTATCTATTCTGAACTGAAGTGTAAAGGCTTTATTAGTATACGCTATGAAAGACTGACAAAACACATTCATCTGAGATAAAAAAAAAAAAAATAACTTTCAAATTAACATCGTTAAACAGAATGAACTTTATCATTACCTTGAGGTTGTTTTCAACTTCGTAAAATGAAGTTGCATGACTGGATTTAATTTTCACCATAAATCGTAAGAAGGTTTAAATATATTTTTTTTTTCTTTTATCAATGCAAATATCTTAAAATTCAAAAAAATCTTATAAGATATATACTGGTAAGACAAAAATAACTAGCCTTACGTTTTTCTTTACCAGATTCAGTTAAACCTTTCTTCATTAAATAAAGTATCATTTTTTTATTTTAGTTATTTCAATATAGAAAAAGTGAATAAATTCATTATTTAATGACGTATTTTTTTAGAATGATAAGGATCATTTTATCATTAAATTTGTATTTTTCAAATATGATTTTCTGCTAGCTATCTTGCAAATTCTTTTAATATTAGTTATTATTATGATTTCGTTAATAAACACACAATAATAAGTATTAAAAATATTGTTATTTTTCCGTTATTCGACATACTATATCGTCACTTGATCGAGGTTCAAAATTACGGGGTCTGTCGACAAAAGCCCTCGTGTTGCTTCCAGTGTAATGTTTATAAAAATCAACCAAACAATCAACACGCTTTATTTTTCTGACTAGGAAATAAATTAAAAATATATGTTACGTACTATAACATACAAAGTATTGTATTAACAATTCATATCTGGTAGAGTTTTCCTCATAATGACTGTTATAAATCTAATAATAATTATTTTCTCTCTCTTTAGCAATTCTTTTTTTTTTTCTAAAAAATATGCTCTTTTAAAAAACAAACTAAAAATATGGTTTACAGTATGATGTACCAGGGTGTTTATATATTCATAAGAAATTTTTTATATTACTCAATAATTTGGAAAATAACTTTCATTTTATTTTAAATTAAAAGTACATATAATATCACTTCCTATAATAAAAAGTTAGCAGTATCAAAATATGAACACAAAAGTACGTATTTTTCTATTTCATACATGATATAAGAAATCCCTTAGTTATTTTATTCCAGAAAAAAACATGAAGAAATAATAAGCATTCTAAATAAGAAATAGGTATTAGGTATATGCAATAAGATAGCAGATGGACTTTTGTTCATTTCTGCTTAGGTCTATTTCAGCCAGAATTATTAGCCTCCATTAGCCAGAATGGTCGGGATGTTCTCATAGAGGTAGAAATACAGCAAAGCGTAAATGGTGAGCTACCACAAGTCACCACAGATATAAGGTATATGCAATATGTATAGGTAAATAGGCATTTAAAGTGAGAAAATGTTAAGCATTCCGAAACAAAACTCGATTCATAGCACAAAATTTATATGTTCTGAATAAAAACTTTGATTAAAACTAAAAACACATTTTATGGATGATATGTATTGAAAAAATTATGTTTCAGGTCAGGAAGAAGAAGTATTTTTAATTCAAAGCCAGGCAAAGGATGCACAACATGTTTATATTTATTCAATCGTCATAGAAACAAGACATTGTGGAAATCGGAATTCTTTTTATATAATTCAGAAAATTAGAATCATTTTAAGTAAAAGTATTTCTTTTTACATTATTTGTCCCATAACTACTTTAAACATATATTTACAACTAGTGAGATCATAAAAAAAATATTATTTATCTACCTCAAATTGAAAATTCGTGAATTCATCGCAGGTAAATGATTTTAAAAAGATGGAGTTTTAAACGGGTTATTCTTAAATAAATGTAGATAATGATGTAGATTCGGTATTTATTAACATCTGAAAAAATCAAAAATCAAAACATAATTTTAAAACTTAAATTAATTTAAAAAGAATGCTTTATTATTTTTTTTGAAAGCTCATGCCATACGTTTAATTTTATAACGAAATGAGCAAGTTTTGAATCAACAATATAATTTCTTTGTAATTGAAAAAAGGGTAAATAAAAATTTATTTTAAACTACGCATATTTAATACATTTAATACTATATGCACTGCCAAAGGAACCAGAATCAGAATTAGTAAAATAAAACTGAAGAACATGTAAAATAAATATATATATATTTTAATTTGAAAATATAAGGATACTTTCATAAAATCTCGGTAAAGAGAAAAGTTTAATGTATATATTAAATTTTTATGATTACTTCAGGAAATAAATTAATTACACTCTAAGGCAAAATAACGTTTTTTCTTCTCTAATACTTTTTTATTCTCTCTTCAAATTTTGTCTATATGACATGCAATAATATTTTGTACATTCTGAAGAAATAAAAAATTAAGCTAATATTCAAATTGAAAGTAAAATCATATATTGTTTTAAGGAATTATATTTTCATTTCCAGGAAACTTGATTAAATTTGTACAGCAATATTGAAATATTTTTTTCAAATTTGGAACAAAATTCGATCACCATAGCATAAGTTTGAAATTTAAAATGAATCTGAAATATCAAACTTCATTTTGAAACGATTCCATGTAAGAATAGAATTTCAAAAAAATTAGCTATTTTATAATTTTAAACATCTTTATCAAATAATAAAATCTTATTGAAAAAAATTGTCTATCTCTTATTGTACCGAACTTTAAGGCTGGACATGCTGAAATTATAATTCTTCCGAAGTTCGTTACCATATTGTGAAATACATGGTTATTCAAAATAAAACAGCATTCTTCAAAATGATATATTTTCATAAATAAATGACACAGATTGTTAATTAATATATGAATAGAAAGAGAAAATATGGATTATTTTTACAAGTATTCGATGTAACTTTAGCTACACGATAATGTTAATTCAATATATAAACAAGTTGTAAAACCCTGCTAAACACTTTGTAAAGTGTCATTTCTAATTGATTGTACAGCAACAGAAATCCATTGTATATGATGGAATTTTCTTTTTGGGTGTCACATGCACTTATCTTTTAAACTCCAAAAAGAAGAAATCTCTGAGAGTCATATTAGGTGACTTAGGTAGGCAGCTGTTTAACAACAAGTCATCTTAGGATTAATCCAAGGACGAGGTAGCTTCTGAAACAAGTTTCATTGAATAGCTTTTTGAACAACAAACGAGAGCTATCTATTGTTCACATTATAAAGCTGCCTCAGTTTTCCTTTGCATTTATGTATTACTTATCATTCTGTGTTTCTTGAATCATTTTGAATAATCACTGTGATAAAGCTGACATATATATTCGAAACATTTGAGCTTCAGGTACTTAAGCGTGACGAACTAGGTGTTAAATAATCTACTGCTCTGACCATCGATAAGAATTGCAAGACCAGTAATTAACAGCTCGTTATGTTACGTTACTGCGATTTTAAGGCTCTCATCTAACGGACATTTTGACTTCGTCAACTTATTGTTAATCGAATGGAATTTCTACTAAGGTTCTCAAATATTTATTATTTTATCTATTTAAATACAAAAAAACATCAGAAAGAGGGGGAAATAATAAAGTTTTCTGCGTAATTATACATTTTTACTCCAATTTTTGAATATATTTTAGAATATTTTTTTAGAGACCAGAAAACTCACAAATAAATGATTAAAATAAGAATAAAAATATTTTTAGAAATTGGAGGAAAATTGTAATTCCACATAAAACTTCATTATTTTTTGCTCTTTTGGAATTACATTTTTGCTTTCAAATAGATAAAATAGTAAAGTTTTGTGAATGGTAGTAGAAATTCCATACGATTAAAATTACGTTGATGAAATCAAAATGGATAGTAGACGGGAGCCTTAATGCATGATAAACATACCTGATTTCGATGACGTCTTAACTGGTAGTTGATGTTAGATATACAAAATTATAAAATATTTCCTTTTTTATTAAAACTTTTTAAAAATCTCAAGTACAAACGTTTCAATCAGAGATTGATTTTTGACCTGTAGTCAGTATGATTAAAAGCATATTCCGTAAAAGAAATTGTAAAACAACTACCCAAAGATAAATTTTCTCAATGGTATTAATTAGCTTTTTGAATACGGTAAAGCATAGTTATTCAAATTTATACATCTTCTCGGTTATAATTAACAAATATCCTTTAATAACATATATAAAGTACTAATTGTTTTCCATTAATTCCTTTACAACTTTTTTTAATCTGAATTTTGGAAACAATTATATCACACTAAACACACTCAATAAGTTGTTAGATGAGTTCATTTTTTATTCATCTCCGAGAAAGAGATGTCTCAGGCAATTGGATCACGAATTGTTATGCATTGCCAAGATCCTCCAATTACTGTTAATTTATATAAGTTTGTTCATGAGGCGGTATCTGCTCATACAAATTTTCTAATGTTTGTGTGATAATCTTCCATAATTCCATACAACAGCAGCATTTACAATAGAAGTTAAATTCATAACTTACTTGATTACTAAATTTGTACCTCTTTTTTGATTATACAGGTAAAAATTAATTAGTACTATATTTTAAATGATAGATTTGATACGTCCACATCTCATCTGAGTTCTTAAAGTTCCTTTCCACACCTTTATTGATTAGTTTTAGAAAAGGTTACATATAAAATGCAGCATATATAAAATGATGGATAGTTTATTTCAGTGATTATATAAAGGCATTTCAATATTTAGAAGCTAATATGAAGCTCGCCAAAGTGAACAATTTATCGAGTTGTATGTTACATAAGAAGTTTGTTTTCAGAAGCAAAAAGAAAATGAAATTCATTAAAAACATGTAATCCCTCCTTTCAATATAAAGCATTTTTTTTGTCAACAAAAAATGAAGCGAATTAGTAATTGTAACTTCAGAATTTCATTAATGTTGAATTTCATAGCCACTCTGACGTAATTATAACAAAATAAAAGATAAATGAAATTCATTACTACAGAATAGTACAATATCTTCAAAGTTTCATTAAAATTTTAAATGAGCTTCATTAAAATTGAAGGGAAACGTATAGTTTAAGATTGATTTATAAAAGTCCAATTCATAATGAGGTAACATATTTAATCGAAATCAAACCACACCTGCAATTAATTATGATCATTTCCTCGTTTGTTTTGCATCACTGGAAAACTGCACCTAAATCAAATACTCATTTCCTCGCTTAAATGATAGGAAGAGCGAATAAACATCTCCCATCTCCAGTCTCAAGCCAAATGGAACCTCTAGAAATCAACTAAGTATTTAATCATGAATCAAAGCAGAATGATTAAATTTCGGCACATATATCGTCAAGAGAGAAAACAGGGATATAATTAATTTCCTGCAACGCGGTAACATCTGTAATTGAAATCATTTTCTGTGTTGGGGTTGGATGTTGAACGTTTATACCTACCAGCTAACATCGCCAAATCTTGACATGTTATGGTTGGTTTTGGTGCAGTTATTAAACCTTTATTTCAAAGGCTGGGAACAATAAGTTGAAGCAGATTTGTTGATTTAATTTACGAAGTTTAATAGATACATTTGTTAGAATGGCTTCTTAACTAGATTTGCAGTAAATAATATTTTATTTAAGTAAACCAAATGAGGAAAAATTATACAATTAATTAATATAAGCAGTTTTATTAGTTACTTTTAAATGAATTAACATTACATTCCGTATTATCATATTTAATTTAAATGTTACTTCTTGGAAATGTTATTTATTAACACATTTAGTCAAGCACTTACTGCGCAAATCTCCCCTTCGGAACTATTTTTTTCTCTGGAAATTTTCTAAACTTAGCTTCTTTTATGATTATTTTCTTATTAGTTTATAGATATTTGTTTTCCTTTATGTCTGTTTTTTTTTCGAGCCCACGGGGAGGGTCAAAGAACGTAAAACAATTTACTCTGATCGGTCCGCATTCATGTATGATGTGCCCCGGGATCGAAAAAGAGAATAGCATATGATAAACCCAAAACAATCTCTACGGATGAGGACACACGGCTGACAGATGCAAAATGTCCACTGGTGGCCACACGATCCAGATGAAGAAATTGAAAATTACCACTGGTCTCCAAAGGTCCTAACGTGTTAAAGTAATATACTATTAACGTTTTAACAATTATGTTCACAGTTTTGCCACTTATTAAGTTATTAGAAATTATACAATTTCCTCAGCATGGATTCATCAATTTTAAGCAGACTTAGAAAAAGGCGTCTTGAATATATATAATTTAATAATTATTATGGATGTGTTTTAATATATAAATTCATAAGAACAGAATAACACACATCTGGATAAAATTTACTTTAACTTAGCGAATGAAATATTCAACAAATAGATTACCTAGTACAATTGCAAAAGTCTGTGAGGAATTCATACGAAAAATTGCTATTGAGTACGCGTATACCACGAAACTATAGAGTAAACAATGGATTATGAGGTTTATTTCTCTTTTCATTTGAACATAAATGTTTCAAGGTAATTCAAAATAACTTTTATGGCTTGAAATAACTGATGGTTTTACTTTCATTTTATTGAATTTTTCGGGGATGATTCTGCTATAATTTTCGACTTCATATGTAATAGGCTTTCATGCGCTTCTCTCTTTAACTAACTTTTCGAGGTAATTTACCACAATGTTTGAAAAGAGAATTTTCCCTATATAAAAGAGCCAAAACATGTATTATTCATGTTTAATTTACAGTATATAAAAAGTGTAGAGAATATTATAGGTGGAATAGAAGAATTAGCGAAACTGATAGGCACACTACATTGTCACGAAATACAGTGAGGCGATATCTAAGCTTATATACTTGATTCAAATACTGTCACTAAGTCTAATAGAATTGGATCAAAATAAATTTTCAAGCCTATATTATTTGAAACTATTAAGATAAGCAGAATTCTTCATTATAATATTTGATTATGGACCAGATTAATAAAACACTTCTCACTATTAATTTGTATTAATATCGCTTATCCAAAGCATATAAACTATTTAAAGATACTTGGATAATTCTTATCGCGTCAATATGTATATTAGTAATAACAAAGACGATTCATTATTCATATGTGATAAGCCAATTCAATCTATTGTGCCTATGTATGTGCTATCCGTTGCAGATTTTAATTTTTAATGAACTTTTTTCATCCTTACTCGCATTATTTATAGCGTGATTGCATGTTTTCTTCAATTTATTTTGCTACAGTTCAAATAACTATTCATTTTCCAGAAATTCATTAGTGATTATTCCCTTTATTTCTAAAGCTATATTTCTTTCACAGTAAAAAAGTTAAATGAAGAGAGAAAAAATGATGTTGCAAAAACTCGCAGAAATTTTTTAATTATGCTATTCTCTTTCAGACGTAGCTTTCTACTAACTAAAACAATGTTTGCTTGTAACGAATTTTACAGCATACCAAAGAAAAATATACTTCTGTTAAATTTCTCGTGAGTAAAAAGAAACACTTCATAAAAATAAGAAATACTTTCATAAATTTTAAACCATATTTCTGAAATCATATGCTATGCGTAATGTGGAATGGGATAATTTTAAGATATTTTTTTTAAATAATTTGTGTTGCAAATTGTTAAATCTATATGAATTCAGAAAATGATGAATTGCAACTTAATATGAAACGTATAGTAAATAATTTGTATTATAATATTGTATACATGTGACTATATATTTAGTTAAAATATATATATATATATATACTGAACATTTATGAAAGAATAATTTAAAATATTTAAAAAGACAAAAATCCAGAAAGAAATGTAACAATAAAAGAAAAATAAATGAAAATATGGAACTTAGCAAGTCAAAAAGCAATATCGGGCTGAGGACCGATTAAGCGGGGTTAAATTAGTTTAATGGTACCAACCTTCCCCCTTTGCGACTTGGTAGGCTGAATTAGGAAATCCAAATTGCAAAAGAGTTCATGATTAAAAGATGCAAATAAATTCAGTAATAAAATCTACAAAAATAAAATCTATAATTCCTGGTAGGCTGAATTGTGAAATCCAAATTACAAAAGAGTTCAGTGATTAAAAAATGCAAAAAATTTTAACGATAAAATTTACAAAATAAAATCTATAATTCTGAAAATTATCAAAAAATCAAAATATAAAAATTACTTACAAAATTCAAAGAAATGAAGATTCAAATATGTGAGTAGTAAGACGGAATTTTCTTTAAGCTTCAAGATGTATATCACATACTCAAAATGAAAAAAATATAACACATCATCACCATATAAATTGAAAAAAGATTTAAATCATTGTTTGATTGGTAATAAAATGTAAAAGGATGCAAACAATTGGTTGGTAATAAGTTGTATGGTAAAGGAGTATAACGGTCCAGAGAGTGAGTAAAAATGTAAGCTGTATAAATGTAAATAAATAAATAAATTCTTCACGGCTAGACCACTAACAAGACGACTTTGTGGACCTATTGTTGTGTGGTGGATTTGAAATTGGATCACGATTCGCAAAGATGTTTAATATATTTGTGATGTATATAAGTATTTAAGAAATTTATTGGATAATCATGATCCAAACAGTTGTTGAAGAATTTTTTAATGTTATTAAATTTGTCTATTTTATGTGTGGTTAATTTGTTATTACGAAATAAAACGGCCTATAAAATATTCCTATAAATGGATCTGTGTAGATTACTGTTCCAAAAAGAAACAGTAATCTACACACATCCATTATATCCATATATATATATATATAGATAGATAGATAGATCCATATATATATATATGCGAAAGTACTAAAATCAAATTGCACCTCTCAATGCAATTTGATTTAACATATGTATAGTAAGAAAACTGTCTTCTAAAATTAAAAATATAGCATTTTTGTTATTTATTGCAATCCGTCATCTTTATGAATAACATGGTTTTCTATTATATGAATGTCGAGTGTTATTAAAATCAAAGTGCATGCAAAGTTTTTTAAATAAGACATAAATTCTGTGATGTATGAAATCAAACACATTATTGCTAAAGTATGAAATGTTTTATTCGCTTATTATTAGTTACAATTTATTTACAAAATTTTAATGAAATTTCACTTTATTGAATGTACTAATTTTTTTTTATTCAAATCAGTCTCTCAGGCTTGCTTTTTTTTAAAAAAAAAAATTGTGTATGGTATATTAGTTTTATCTGAAAGGAAATCTCTCTAAACATAGTCTTAAAATTATACTTTTTAATGACAAAATCAAAGTAATATTTTTATAACCTATTTGTAGACAGAAATGTAAGACCATTTAGTATTTTCTCTGTATAGAAATACTACAATATTTAAGCATTAACTTTGAATTTCTGATTGAAAATAATAAAAAAAAATTTTAAACATGAAAATAATAGAAAGGAAAAAAGATACAAGGAAATGAAACATAAATTTCCTTTTATATTGTAGAAAAATTTACCTTACATTTTCTATTCAGATTAGTATGATTATCATATATATTAAACTTTTTGAACAGGTAGCTTTATACATTACTCAGAAGAAATATTACAATCTGATTGCTATTTCAAGTAAAATGCTGTAAAAAAGAGATATTTCAAAAATGGCTTTTTTAAAACATATAACCCTCCTGAAGCAATATACTTAATTTTTTTTACTAAATAAAATGTCTTACATTATTTATATTTAATATTTTTCTTTTGATATTAACAATTTAGAATTTAAGAATAAAGTTAGAAATGGAGTTTATACCACATTTCTAAGGTATATGAATTATTTTTTTGGTATAAAATCTAATTTAAATTTTGAGCTCCCAAAATGCTAAATTATTTTCTTAAAAATGGAATCTAATATACTATAAAAATTCTATTCATATCTTCAAGAAATACTAACAGAATTTTAACGCGATGTATTCGACTATTGTATGCATACAACATAATTAAAATTGAAGCCAGCTTTTATTCATCTCTTTATTTATTGTTCATTTACTTATTCATTTTGGTATTTATGATTTTTTTTATTTGTAATAAAAGGCATTTTAATGGTATTTGTAAAAGCACTGCATAATATATATATATATATATATATATATATATATATATGCAACTACACAACAATCGTATGTATAAAGCCCATTATATAAAACGTATCGTCACAAAAAATAGTTGCACCTGGAAGGAATTTTAAGATTGAGTGATATTGAGAGTAATTTAGTACTCACTAACAACAATAAATGATCAAGAGAATGATAGAATTTATTGGTCAAAATATAAAACATCTACAATTCTCAATAGGATGTTGGGATACCATTATTTCTAATGCTTTTTGCCACAAGCTATGGTATGGAGTCATACACAATCTTAACGGTGTCTTGACTCAGCTTCTTCTATGGAGATTGAACTTTGGTATGTAGGTTGTGAGAAATATGTGATAACATTGGATTCTTAACAGAGCGAATTATAATATACCATAAGTGTTTTATGGTCAATCAGTCTGGCAATCTTCTAGCCACGGCATAGTGTCTATGGCTGCAAGGGAGGTTTTTGAGGTAGCAAAGACATAAATACGAGAGGGTTTTTGTTGAAACATAGGACTGGGATGGATGTTCAAAAAAGAAATGGCCAGTGGCCGAAGAACATCCCTAACATATCTAGGACCATCAATCTAGAATGAAGACCAATGACAATCGGGTATCGTACGAAATTGCATCCCATACTATTATACCGAGCTTTTTAGATGTGTGACAACAAATCGTTCATCATGTTGCTAATTGCATTACCTACCTACACAGATGTGGATATAGTCCTCACGAAGATAAAAAAGAGAGATTCATCAGTAAAGATGATCAATTGTATTCGATAGGGCTCCACGCTGCTCTTCCGCAACACCCTTGCAGTTTCTGGTGTCGTTACTGTGATGTTAGGTGTAATCATAATATACTCTATACTAGTAAAATCGATGACTGCAGCTATCCGTCTGTAAATGGTAAAGGGTGATGCCGAGAGGAAATCACAGTTCGTAAAGTCCGGAATTGGTGCAGTTGGTGGGCTCCAAGCTTGCTGGACAGATGTTTGATGTTCCGTAATTATAGTGCATATAACTCACCATGAGCCTACTTGTTGTGAGCGATAACTTCCTTCTTGCCAATTTTCCTAACAATCTGAAACTGCAACATCTGCACAACCGAAATATGATACGCAACCCGACGAAACGGTAGTTCTCTTACATGCAGTCAGGCAATACGACTCCAAAAGCATCCAACTGTCTGAATAGCTATCATTTTCTTCTGAAAGACATTTCAAACTTTGAAGAAATAAATTAAACTTAAATACATTGATTTGGTAGTTCTGGCACTAACGGGATATTGCAGAGAGGGCATCACTGTTCGCATAATATAGGGAACTGTGACAATTGATGTGCGGTGCTTTGCTGAACAATTATTCGCTCTTCCCTACTCGTAGTCTAAATAGCTCTGCCTGAGCATATTTTTTTTTACCAAAATCCACCACCAGTTCGAAACTGTAAAAACTGCTCAATCAATATTTTGCGAAATTCGACGGAATGACTAACACAATCTTATAGTCGTACGATGCGACCTTTCTCAAAGGCATTGAACTGATCAAATAGCTGTCATTTTCTTCTTAAAGGCAATTATAAACTGCAATGTAATTAATCATTTAGAAATATGCTAATTACAATCAAAATTACAAGTGTTGGGAGAACCTTTTAAGGAGTCCTTAGTGGCGTCGTAAGTCACGTGTTTAATTGCATCATTAGCGCCATCGCGGCAACATTTCTTCTATATCAAAATATTTTCAACACATGATTGAAAAAGTTTTTGCTCATACATTTGTTTATTGATTATTTAATAATACATAATACGAAAAACTTGTATTTCCAGGGAGAAATGAAATTGAAAAGATAACTAATCCTAGATTATATTAGAAGCACTTATGATTTTGTTAAAAAAAGAGAATACTTCATTTTAAGAAAACCTAACTGAAATTTCAAAGGTATCGTAGAATAAATTTTCTGAAAACTTACAAAAAATTGATTGTATTTTAAGTTTTAAAACTCTTAGACGAATATAATAGTTAATATTTTTATTTTAGATAATACTTTAAAAAGTATAGCTTTAATATGTGCGTTTGCACATGTTTCGGATTATAAATTAGTCCCAAATTGTGAAAAAAATGTCTACTGCTTTTTATTATTCATTCAAATTATTCAAAAAAGGACCAAGAATTGAACGAAGATTTATACATGGTGCAGTAGAAATATTAAATCGAAACAGTTGTAATGAAATCGTTCAGCCAAGAATATTTCAATGTATCTAATGAGTATTGTCTAAATGATGATGAGATTCTACTATATGTAATTCCTTGCGTCAACAGGATTTCACGCGCCTAGATCATTAAACTATGAATCTCAACTCATCATTATTATCTCCCAGTTCAAGCGACTACGAAATCAAATGGTGTCACAATAGCGTAAGGATGAACTCTGAATTTATAATTGCGATTCAATAACATTATGATACATTAATGAAAGTGTAAGAGCGAGGCAATGCATGCCATATTACCATTCTATTCGAATGAAAGATAACCTGATAAAGGTATCTAGTAATAATTAGCATTTTGCTATGTTATTAAGAGGGATACACATAATATCTCATTCCAAGCTGATAGAATTTACAAATAGGTAATACTTTCCTTTATACCCAGAGAAGGGTAATTTCATGAAAACAAATTTCTTAATCATGCTTCTCTTATACAGTAATAATTTGCTCATGGAAATGAATATTAATTATATTCAAACTCTCATGAGTTTTCGAGTATTGAAACATTTATTTTACATGCTTTATTTCTCTTTTAACAATTTTCTTATAATTTTTCAAACAATGCATCTTCAAACGATTACAGTTCATAAGAAGTCCAATCTTTTTTTATGATAATAAATGCGTATGACTGATTAGCTAATTCCAAGAAACAAATATTAATACGACTCTCTTTCCATAGCAACAAATTAAATAAACCAAATTAAATTTATTAATTATAAAATACAGAAATTTTAATTCCCCTAATAAACAAACAAATTCAGTTTCATATCAGCTAATAAACCAAGAAATAAATACATCCAGTAAATTAATAGTGTAAGAAAACTTTAAGATAAAATTAGATGAAAGTATACAATCATTTTAAATATATTTATTTAGAAATAAAAATATCACTTACTAAGTCTGAATTTTACAAAAAGTTATGATGCTAACAAAATGTAAATGTTAAAAATGCGTTATGATGTTTAAAAAGTAAACAAACACCAGTAATCTATATATGTGTGGTAAGCAAAAAAATATATAAATATTCTGAAGTGTCAAAAATGAAAAAAATAATTCCACATATTTATTATTTTCTTACAAGTAGTATTTATTGAACATAGTTTATAAAATGCCGTGTTTTGGCTTTGAAGTTCATTAAACAGTAACAAAGAACTTGTTACCTTGGAAGTCGATTTAATATTTTAAAACTCCCGTCGTCATTTTACGTTCAAAGTATACATCACAGAATTTACAGTAAAAATAATACATTCTCTAAATAGATACAACTCATTTGTATGTACTCAATTCTTATTTTAAAAATAAGCTTAAGGGCCTCTTTCCTTAATTGTGCCCTTTAGCTTCGACTACCCAAACACCGATGTCAAATTCTTAAAGAAGAAGAAATAAATCTCCCATGGTACACAAAAACAATTTAGAGCTTCCTTAGAGTCCTTAATATTTCCTCTCTTTCCAGATACTCATTACTGGGAACATATTTTTTTTTACATTCTTTAGTGATCCTCCTTTAAATGGGGTCGACTGACAGTATACTCTAAAAATCTTTAATGAAGCTTTTAAACTGCGAATAGATCGCACTGTGTAAAGTATCTTCATTAACATTCTGAGTGTTGCGCTTTAGGGCACCATATGTCCGTCAATGATATCAAATAAACAGGATGATTTCAAAAAGTGCCCAAGGCACTTTTGAACTCATGAGAAAAGTAATTATTCCATGTTTTTATTATTATTTTTCTTGAGATGTTAAATATTTAGTTATGTAAGAAACATGTATGCAATTTTTACAAGAAATAGAATTATTGCAAGTCAAATGCTTTTTATTTAGATTCAGTCATATATTTGCACACATAAAATAAACATAAAATATGACAATACATTTTTTCGAAGAAAAAGTGTTTCTTATTTCCAAATTTAATTTAATCAGCTTTATATTTTTTATCAAAAAGATCAGTTTTCAATATATATATTATATATGTAAATATATATGTATATACATATGTATAATTTTATCTAAATCAATTTAATCTTATTAAACATAAACTAAACATAGACTATTCAAATATTTTTCTTAAATATTGTTATTACTAATTCATCTTACATTTCGCTTAGAACTCCTGTTATTAATTAACATGAAATAATATTATTTATTTAAACAATGACTTTGTCACACTTCATAATTAATTCATTGTACATATTCTTCTCAAAAATATATAAAAAACTGATGCTTTCTAAAAATTAAACGTGTTTCAAATAACAGTTTAATAATTCAAAACAAATATACAGTATTTAAGCATGAAGAAATTAAATTTGAATAATTTATTATTTATATCTCTAAATCAATCAACTTCAGAACATTATGGATTCTTGAAGCTTCAAAATAGTTAAATTAATTGTATTTCGTATTTTCTTTAACATTTCATCAATACAACATTTGCAACAATTCCCTTTCTGTTAAAAATAAAATTTCTTAACAAAATAGTACTTAAATAAAAAAAGAATCGTAATTTTTATTGATTTCAATATTAAGTTACGATACTTCCTAAAACGACATAAATCATAAATATTACTTGAAAACGATTCATAGAAATATAAGATGTGTGTGTTCGTCTATAAAAGTGATGTACTTTATTACTGACTTTGAAAAATATTTAAAGCGATGTATGAATGTTATGTATCATACAGTGTTTCAGATTTATACTTACTGTAACCAAGTTAAAAGTTCATGATTCATTTCCTTACAAAAGAGATTAGTATTAAAAAATGCGTGAGTTAGAAATACAAATTTTTTCAATATAAATTACATACTAAGATAATGCTACCTGTTAAAAAATGTTTTCATGAAACATCTGTGATAAATGAACATATTAATTAAGAAATATTAGTTCTTTTAAATGTAAGATAAGAAATATTAAGATAAAAATTTGGTTTACTTTAGAGCGTCTAAAATTCGTTTTCTATTTTTTAAAATTTTCATAATTAATGAAAAATATTTTTGCAATTAATATAAAGCTAATTAAAATAACCAATTTATTCAATAGAAAATTTTATTTAAAAACTCATATTTTGTACTTTGCAAAGAAGATAAGTTTCAAATATTTTTTATAAAAATAGAAAAAAATTATTTCTGTTACCAGTATTACAAAGACGTATCGTATATTTAATTTCTGAGATACACAGCTAATACCAAAGCTTCAACACATAACACAAGCAAATTTGTCAAATGTGAAAATTTAGGTTGATAAAATTTGAACTCTTCGTAAATGATATTTTTAGCTATTTTCAGAAGGAAAATATATTTCAAAATATTAATATTTTTCATATTGTTTACTCGTATTCCCCTCTAAATTATTACTTTTGGTACGCAATGCGAAATTCCATTTTCTTCTTTGACTTCCAACTTTCAGATGATTCAATGCTTTACGCACAAGAAATATTATTCGACTTCTATATCATTTCCGTTCCGATTCTTTTTTGAAATCCCAACTCAAATTCGCAGTAGTTTGTCTTGAATAAATCATTCCAAGGTTAGAACTCAGGCGGAAAAGTATAAGGAAGAATGTGTTTCAGGTGCCAAAAATACTTGACTTGATATATTTGAAGTACAAAACAGTTTATCCATAAAGGAATACATTTTTTTCACTTTTTAAGAGCTTAGATATATAAATTATTTAATGTAACTCATGAATACCTCAATAGTTAAAAAAATCTAAAGTAAAAAGTTAAGTATGAAGATTATTATTTACTGCACTAAAAATTAACTTTTTTTGGTACCTAAGATGTATATACTTATTATGTATATATATATATATATATATGTGAGTATATATATATATATATATATATATATATATATAGAGATATATATTATATATATATATATATATATATATATATATATATATATATATATATACCTGTGTGTGTATAAATTAATGATACTAAAAAATTTAAAATTTCTATAAAGTAAAATGATTTCTTTACTGTAAAACATCTTCTTTTTGAACTTTCCTTTAAAAATTCGTTCCTATACGAAATATATACTTAAATAATATAAATTTATTTATTGACTGTTGAGTTCAAAGATAACCCTTCAAAAATATAGTGCATGCTAAATCAACAAATATTTGTTTGAGTTTTTCAAACAAAAAAAAATAAAATTTTAGCGATTTTAGCATTAATTATGAATATTCAACCTGAATTTAAATACAAATATTACAAATATTCTCTAATGTAAATTTTTATTAAGCCCATTTTTGTTAATAAATATTAGTATTTTTTTGAAGCATAAAATGTTTTATCATTTGTTAATGCATATTTAATTCTCTACTTGAGATAAAAAATTTGATTTTTTATGAAACTTCTACGAATATTTATGCATAAAATTATAATTGGATTCTAGGAATTGTAAACTGCTTCATTAATTCAGAGAAAATTTAATGTACTATACAATACCTATTATTTCCTGAAGGCAATTCCAATTCCTTTTTAGTTACAAAACTGTCTGAATAAATTATCAAAATAATAAAATCACCATTCGCATTCTTTTTAGTACACAAATATAAGTATAATTTTAAAATATTATTTTTAAATTAAAAATTGAATGATGAGAAGTACAAAATAAAGTATAATTTGAAACATACAAAGTTTTAAACGATTTTGATAAAAAAAATATAATTATTTAGAGAAAAATAAACGATATATATATATATATATAGAGAGAGAGAGAGAGAGAGAGAAATATAATTATAAACAAACAAATTTGATTATTTTTCCCAATGATAGAAAAGAGTTATTCTATTATTATTTCCTTCCTGTTTAAAAGCAAATTTAGTAAATTCGACCTTTTATATATCTAATTAGTTGTAGAATAAATAAAAAAGTCAAAGTAAGCTAAATGAACTTCCATTTTATGGATGAAAATATAAGACTGAAAATAGCAATCTTATAAATATATCTAGTTGCAAAAGTATAAAAAATATTACTTGTTAATTTTAAGTAATTATTTTTCAAAAAAGATTACTTTCGATCTTTATTTTATATTTCCATTTCTTTAAAATTATTGATTAGTAATTTTAGATATCATTACTATATATTTGATAGTTATTTAACTTATTAAGAATACGTACGAGTCCATCACCCTAAATTATAAAAATGAATTATACACTAGAAGAAATGGATAGAATTTCAAATTAATGAAATTACCTAAGTATAATTACATAAAGGACGTTGGAATGTATTCCTGAATAAGAAAGATACTTATATAAAATTTTTATTACTCAAAATTTAATTAAAACAAATTCTTTTTGATATTAAATAGAGTTTTTACACAAGTTTCATTTTATAAAAGTACAACAAAGCTTAGAAGTAATAAAAGCAAATGCTTTCAAGTCTATATCTTATTTTCTATTTATATTAAATAAATACATTAATATTTAGTAGCATTTGATAAGATCTGTAAGCGTGCGCATATGAAAAGCAAAACAAGTATTATAAAATGTTAAAGATTAAAATGTATTAAATTTTGTTTCACTGTGAATTCTTACATACAACTGGTAGGAGTAAATCTAAATAAAAAAAATGTGATTTTAAATTAATCTATCACAAAATATAAAATCAACCATCTTCAGTAAAAACATTTATATATTGTTAAAGAAAAGCTTATGAATCTTTATAGCAAAACCTCATGATGAGGAAAATTTCAAAAATGATATAATTGGATAATTACAGCAACAAACAATAGAAGTAAACTCAGAAGGAATCAAACAAGATAATTTAACCCAGATTACTACATTAAAGTCCATGGTGGGGAAAATTGTCCACCGGTGTATTAAATTCGAACAATTCAGTGGAAAGGAACCGGCATTAAAGATTAGGAAAGAAAGATTAATAGAATTGCAAGAGGTTTAAGCTGAAGATTTTAATGCATTACACATGTGAAAATGAAGTATTATCTGTCTCTCCAAATAAGCGGCATTGATATAAAATGCATTCTTAAAATTTTTCTGTAGATATGAGAGAGGACATTAATATTAAGATTCACACACACACAAATGCTAAAGAAAAAGTTTTTATACTCAAAACTAATTTACAGAATTCTATAAAAATAGGACAGTACATATTTAAAAAATAAAGAGTTACTTTATCATAAATTATGTCACGATTGTAATTATTTCTAATATTTTTGCTTAAGGGAGTTCTCCCTTTTATCAACATGTAGGATTAAGGTAACTCATTTGAAACTCCTTATATTTATATGAAAATATCGTGTCTCTCAAATATGTTGGAACGTACTTTTCTGTAACTCTTTATGGAACAATAAAATAAAAAATTCTAAAGTATTTTCAAAAAATTTTACAAAATAAATTGATTAAGTACAAAATTGAAAAAAAATTGTGTCTAATAACATAAAATGATAGATAATATTAGATAATCTATTACTTTTAATGAAAATTTATTATTCAATGCAATGAAATTAAATTTAAGTTTCCCTAGTCAATTCTAAAAAAAAAATATGATTTATGTAAAAGACTTGATGACAGCCTTTCTTATCATACCATTGGCATGATACTATAACATAGCGTTATCCATAAGAATTCCATTGTAGAAAGAGCTCTAAATTCCTATCTTATGATTGAAAATAAAACTTATACGCTAAGCAAAAAGAAATTTCAATTGTTCCATGCCAGGCTTAGGATTTGTGCATTAAAATGGAAACAAAAAAAAAAAAGAATTTTCTCAAATTGATTAATGGCTGTGTTAATCTCATAATTTTTTAATAACTTATTTTTCAATTTTTAAAAAGGAATGCATTCATGCTTTATTTTTTTTAAAGTAAGTGCACAATCATACTACAAAAAATAAGAAAAAACTTATTTCTTAAAATTCTCGTAGGTATTTTTGAAATTGCTGAATATCCAGAATTCCATAACTTTGAAAGCTATTTCTGACCACTGTGGCATACAACAACAATTGTATATAAAAACAATTAAATAAATCATAAATTTAAGATTTCAAATGCTCAAAAATAACAAATCATACCAGTAACCCAGTAAGAAGGTTATTGTGGAGTTTTCATAAAATAGATCTTTTAAACTCCAAGTCAATTGTAGTAATTAATTCGATTTAAAACATTTTTACAAAAGAAATAAATAATGCTTACAATCAGTATTTGAAAAGTATAATTAGTAAGTTAATATATTTTTATTTATAAAAATTGGTCTCAAAAATAAAATTCATATTTTTTTAAAAAAAATAAATATTTTAAAAAAAAAAAAAAAAAAATGATCTTATGCCAATTTTTCATTCTTTTTTCCGTTTGAATAATGTTTCATATCGATAGATTTCTAGATTTCTTAAGTGATTAATTTTTTTTTAAAAAAAATCGTATCTTGATAATTTTAATGCTATTTACAAAGATTCGCCAAAAATGGGCTACATCTTTCAAATAGTGTAAGAACCGTAATTTTTCAACATTTCATTCGAGAGCTACTCCGCTAAGTATGCAAAAATATTGTTTCGAAATGATTACGAAAAATCTTAAAAACATGAGAGAAAGTTATTAAAAAAATTAAAGTTTCAAGAAAATAAATTTCGAAGTTGAATTCATTATGATAAATAAAGTATTGCTGTCTTAAATAAAGAATTGCAGTTGTCATCCGTTGGAGATGAACATACGGTGAAAAGGGAGTTTTCAAAAAGAAATTCGATAAAATTAAATGAAATTTTTTTTTTGGTAGGAATATATTTACGGAAGCTTCCACAAGTCTACGTAGCTCTCAAAAACCTTTTGGAGCAATGCGATTAACAGTGTGAATTTACATACCGGGAAAACATGAAAGCAGATAAACATTCCAATTTATATGTTCGGGGAGAATTTTTTCTAATTAGACTTCCAAGGGTTTATTAATTTGCGCTACACTTTTGGAGCAATAGATCACGTTTCAATTTTTATCATTTGCTTCAAATTTAATTATATTTAGCTTAAATATATTCAATTTAATAATTTAACGTTTGCTTTAATTTTAATTACATGTATTTGATATAATATTCAATTCAAGAATTTATCGTTTGTTTCAATTGAATTACATTTAGCTTTAATATATTAAAGTTAATAATTTATCGTTTCCTTTAATTTTAATATCGGAAAGGTTTACTGTTGTCCACTTCTCGATATTTCATCGTTTACTTTAACTCACATATTTAATTGAGAAACTTAATAATAATTATAAAAAAATCGCACCTTGGGTGAGTAAATCAGTAAATCTATTCTTTGTAAAAAATTGCATAGAACATTTCAGATGGTTAAAAAAATTATTTTTAATTTTAGCACAGATCCATCTCATATAAGAATATAACACCGATATTTCTGTTATTAAATATCCATCAAGTGGTAATACTCAAAAATAATGGCAACCGTATTTTTTTCAAAGTTGCTGAAGGTGACAATTTGAAAACGTGAAATAATTAAACTCTATCAGGATTTTAGAATTAACAATTCGACATGCGGGTTCATCATGCAAATTTTCTCCACAGTTATTACATCATCAATATATCACGTAATGTAATCGAGCAACAGGAATCAACTAATGGTTACACAAGTGGAAATCCCTTTATCCTTCGGTAGTTACCTGAATTCATTGCAAATTAATTCTATTCGTCTATGTTAGCGCTATTCATATATTCCTCGTTGCTTTCGCCATGCTTTTGTGATGTTTTGCTCGGTACGTGCATTGACGTAAAATTCTTATCAATATTAATAATTCGTAAATATTAAACAGGCTTAAATTTTGTTTTCCGACTCTGAGAAACCAGTCACTAGGAATACAGTACAAAACTGAGCATCTATATTTCATATGAAGGAAGAAGTTTACGTGCGCTCAAGCACACACACATAATATATATATATATATATATATATATATAAAAACTACGCGACTTTGAAAATGTAATACCAAGACACCAAAAAGGATTTTAAAAAAAATGCGATCACAATCGGGAAATAGAGAGCTACAGTAACGAACAAAAAGTGATCTTTATTTTGAAATAATATGCATAATATAGAGAGAGAAAAGCGTCGGTGAATTAAGTTGTAGGACTACCGTGAATGGCGATACACCATGCAGCACCTCTATGTACAAAGTGAGTGAGAGTAAGGATAGCGTCCTGAGGAATAACTCTCCATTCTATGTCAATCTTTTGCCACAATTCATTTCTAAATGCGGCAGTAGCTGGTCTGGAAATACAATCCATCCACCTGCCCAATGTGTCCATTTGGAGAGTGATCCGGAGAGAACGGCAGATAGGGAAACTTTTTTACGCCTTGCAAAGCATGTTGAATAATACGAGAAGTGTGCGGTCGGGCGTTATCCTATTAAGAAAGGCATTGGACACCCCTGAAGGTAAGGAAATGTCACAGGCCACAACAAAACATTCACGTATCATTAGGCCATCATAGTGCCCTAAATACGAACTGAGGTGATCCGGAATCGTAAACAATTTGGCCCCAAATCATCAAGCAGGATTGTCACGCGGTGTGATGTACCACAATTGCTGCCGGATTGAACCTGTCTCCACGTCGATGCCACGTTCACACGTGGCGACTATCATTGGAGAACAGAAGCATGACTCATCTGAGAACAAGACCCTGTGCCATTCCGTTGTCCACATGGCTCGTGCCCGTTACCATTGCAGACATAAGTGTCTAGGCTTTTCAGTCAATAGCATTTTTTTATCTGAAATTTTAAGTTCAGGTCACTAGCAACCAATCAAAGGGAAATGGGTCTAGTTGATATGGGAATATCCAAGGTATCTTAAACATATTGCGGAATGGAGATAGAGTTGTTTCCGGGTCCGCCACCGCTTGTCGGTGGATTCACCGATCCGCGTGTGCTGACGTCACTTTGGCTGCACCGGCTCCCATCAAACTTGCCATATTTCATTGTTCAAAAAAGCTACGACACATCAGGTGCCCTGTGGATGTGTCCAGATGTGTGTAAGTTGAAATTTTCCGCATGGTCCAACCTGTTTTTCTCAGTCCGATAACCATTCCCCTCGTAAAATAGTGACACTGCTGAAACTGCCTCCGTTGTCAAGGGTCTGAAATTCTCTGCTATTACACGCAATCTCTGAGACAAGAACAAATTTTCTAAGAGGATTTCTTTAGCAGAAATATCGGTACTAAAATTGACTATTCTGAAGTTTCCTTCCATTATACATTATTTAACGTACTCTGTACAGCTGTTCATTTCACATTATTCGCATAACTCGATGACTAGCGCCTACCTTGAAATTTGTATAATATTCCGGCCACTCCTTCTAGGTGTTATACGTATATAGATAATATATATATATACACGAGGTGTGGCAATTAAATAAACGAACTGAGCATGCAGCCCTATCAGTTAGGTTTGGAATGTAGGAGTGGGAATGGAATATAATTTATCTTGATGCTTCCAGTGCAGGTGACACGTTATTCCGTCCCTCTATTTAGTTCAGTTTCTTTCTCATCCTTGTTTGAATAAGTCGTTGTTGTGTTGCAGTGTCGCGAACATGATAAGCTTAAAACATCGAGCAGCGCATAAATTTGAAGTTAAAAGAAACAACTCCAACTGAATGCTTTAAATTATTATAGGAGGTGTTTGTGGAGATAACTGCATATCATGTAGTCAAACTTTGAAAAGTACAAACGATTTTCGAAAGTTCTGGACGTTGTTGAAAATGCTGGACGTTCTGGGTGACGTGTGACATCAAGAACTAATGAAACAATTTAAAATAAATGATGAAATTATGTATTAAAACTGATGTATGAGTGTTCTGATAATGTCAGATGTTAAAAACATAGACAAAGAGACAATAAGAAAAATTTTGACCGTCGATTTGAGTGTTGAAGTTTGCGCAAAACTGGTACCAAAAATCAAGCACCAAGACAACGAGCCGGCGCATAATGCTCTACCTGTGAAACAGTATTTGGCAGACCAAACACATTAATGTGCTCGAGCATCCACCGTACACACCAAATCTCGCACCCTTCGACTTCTATCTATTTCAAAAAGTGAAGAGTGTATTGAAGGGAACACATTTTCAGTCGATAGAAGAGATGGAGGCAAAAACGACGGATTTACTGAAGAAGGTGACACCTAATGACATGCAGCACTGTTGTGAACAATGGAAAACTCAAATGCAGCAATGTATTAATAGGGAAGGGGAGTTTGTTGAAGGGGTCTAAAAGTTAATTCTGCAATGTTTTCAATAAAGCTAATTCTTAAGGACTAGTCAGGTTATTTGACTGTCCCGTCTTGTATATATATATGTGTGTGTGTGTGTGTGTGTGTGTGTGAACTTTGGGGAGAGTGTAAAAAATGTCAATGCTTGTTTGAATGACAAAATGAATTGCACTTATGAATCAGTTCATAAAGCTTCTAAGATCGATTTAGAAAAGAATGTTGATTGGTTAGAACATAGAGGTAAGGTTTATAAAAATTAAATTTTCTAGATTAAATGGTTTTTAGACAATACGTGTCGATGTATTAAATCAAGTAGTCATTAAAGATTTCCGAATTAATAAGGATTCTATTCTCCATAATTCTGACAAAAGGAAAACTTGCGAAAACAATTTATTTTTTTAAGTGTATAACATTCTTAGATCCAAAATTTGTAAAATGATTAATAATTTCAACTTAATAAGAATTCTAAACTTTGTTCTTTTTGCAAAATTTATCATTTG
Organism: Nephila pilipes; assembly: GCA_019974015.1. Classification (NCBI taxonomy): domain Eukaryota; kingdom Metazoa; phylum Arthropoda; class Arachnida; order Araneae; family Nephilidae; genus Nephila; species Nephila pilipes. The sequence continues at coordinate 171,263 of BMAW01078267.1, read as the reverse complement.
TTTTTATCTTTTGAATTTCAAAAAGAGCAATTATACATACATTGGTCAAATTTTAAATTATATATTAATATTAGAATTAATCAATAAGAGATTTGGCTCAATAACATTTAAATAAGTTGCATGATTATACCAAAACTGATTTTAGGCTCTTTCATTTACATGGACTTGACAGTATTGAGTTGAGTAAAATCAGAATTGTACCTCATATTAAATAATTCAATATAAAAACGAACGTTTTTAAAAACAACGTTTTTATATGGTGGCAAAGTTTATTAGAGAAAATTATTGATATATTAGTTAAAACTGTTAGTTATTTTTAACTTTAAAATTTACTTAAAAAGAGACATTTGTGAGAGTATTAAAAAAATCATAATACTCATAAAATCAAAATATACATTTGAAAGTTTGTAAGTCATTCTATTAAAAAAAGAATGCAGAAAAAATTATTGTGATAAAACATGGCGCCAAATATTGGAAACTTTCTTTCTTGAGAATGATTACTGACTAAAAGTCAGCAACCCTTACTATCTCGGAGATAGTAAAGGGGAGATAGTATCTCCCCTTTGTGAGTACAAAAGTTTTACGATACCTCATGCGGCGTATGGGGGAATTCCCGATGTTCCCCGAGGGGGAAAGAAATTTTTTCCTCAAAGCGCCGAGTGGAAGGGATATTTTGACTTATTAAAATTATTGAAGTATTAGTTAAAACTTGTCGCAAACGTCTAAATATTGCATTGTTAGGCGAGTACGAACGATTCCCAAAATTTCAAAGCTCTAGCTTGATGGGAAGTTGGTTAAATTAAAGATCAAAAATTTGATGACACACTCACACACACACACCAAGTGAAATTCAGAAAAACGTTGTAAAATAGGTTGTAGTAAGAAAGTTATTTTAAAGAATATTGTCAGATATTTTGCTTATATGACTTAAATATTATGCATTTCAATAGGACATGCAACTAAATATTGAACAATGTCAGTAAAAATATTTTTATTATAATAATTATAGAAAAAATTACCAGGCAAATAATAAAAATGTGTTTAAGAAAAATGATAAGTTTATTAATTGTAGAAGTAAAATTATGAACAAGCAAAATAAAAAAAAAATTCTTGAGCTTAATTATATTATTTTAAGAAAAATTTTAATATTAAAAATATTAAGCATTTTTTTTTTAATTTGCGTTAAAATCAAAAATTTCTTTAGTCAGTGAACCATTTATTGCATGATATTAATTTGGAGAGATTTTGAGTTCATTTAATTAGGATGTAACTGTTTGTTCTAAAAATACAATATTAAAAATTATGGTTTGTAGTTGTAAAAAGTAAAATATTGTACTTTTAAATTTATGAATAAATTTTCTGACAATAATAATTTTAGAAATTTTCTGAATAAATATCGTAACATTTCTGCGAAATAAATTCTTAGCGAAAAAAACTTTTTAAAAAATAATAAAAAATATTTTGTATTCTTTATAATTTGAATAATAACTTAGATTTAAAAAATAACAATATTTGTATGTGTAAAGTTTACATAGAGTATATCAATAAGGTCTATCAACGTGTGTTTACAGGTAATTTGAATAGTATGGCGAATAAAAAATTTAGAAAAATTCTGAAAGTAATGAATCAAGAATTAATTTCCTGATTAACATTTTGAAAAAAAAATTATTTTTAGAAAAAAATTCACTTAATATTGATAATTTTATTACTAAATTAGCAATTACATAGGTCTGAAAAATATACTTTTTTCTACTGCATGGGATATTTATGCTGAATTATATATTTTAGCGTGTGTAGAATCAAATAATGACCTTGATTTCCCCCCAATTCAGTACAGTTAATTCATTCATTTTTTTCTTTTATATTTCTTTACAAAATAAGAGAGTTTGCTAAAAAACACATTTAGTAATAAAAAATATTACTATTTTAATACAATGAGCTAAACATATTAATTCTTATGGTTAATGAAAAGAAATTTTTCGTTATATAACTCACAATTTTATGTTCATTCTAGTGTTTGATGGAATATTTTCTTCCTTTTGATGCTTTACTGAACTCGCTTTCACTTTGCCAACATAAGCTCGACACCTGAGTATCCGACAGTAGTCAGATAGTACACGACGTCCAATCTTCTTTGATAGCGTCCTTCGATATCACGGACATCCTGATGAAATACTTCATCCTGCTCTTCACTGTGGGCTCCCACGTTTTCGGGAAAAGAGTTAATATGGGGTGTAAAAAATGAATTTCTGAGCTGATCTTGTATCCATGAGCTTTAAACACGTTTTCAGTAATGGATATGTAGGCAGCGTCTTTAGTTCTTGTATTCTAAATTTTCGAAAGGGGCTTACGTTATGTTTTCTTTCATCTCATAGTTTCCAAAAATGTGATTAACAGACAAAAGTGTTCGTATGTCGAATCAGTAAAAAATGTTTCTTTGAAATTGACAACAGACAGTTTTGGATACTTGGAGTATAAATATTTGAAACATTCAGCACATTTGGACTTTCATTTAACATACTGTTTCCTGATTCCCTATATAATATGAAGAAATAGTAATAAAACTTTTTTGGTGGAGCCAAAATTGTATTGTTGACGCTTCTTCAGCCTGCCCACTAACGTAGAAAGTAGGGTATGCATAGCCTGTCTACTGGCTCAAAAACATAGTTAATAAACTATCCATTCATACTCTTGATATTTGATTTTCTCAAGCATTCATAGCCAGATCATTATAGTTTTCTTCTGTGTGCAATGAGTGTTATATAGAAAAAGATGCGAATGCAATTCTATTATGAATCAAGATTGCTTCGAATCTAGTTTTGGATGAATCAATGGATAGATATCACTCAAATAAATCATGTTCAACATCAAAGATTTTTATGACCTTTTGAACATCACTACAAGAATGAAAACTTCTCTTTTGGGATAGAAATTGAGTAAATTATTTCTCTCAATACCTGTTCCACAAAAGTAACGTCCTAGGTGAGATAGTAAGCTTTTGTTTTTTTAGCCTCGTTCTTAACAATTCGTCTGCAACTTTGGAAAGGCGTAAATCTAACTAGATCATTAAGTTCACTCTGAGTACACAAAAACATATGAACTAGATTCTACCTGGGGAAGTAATCTGTCTCCATTTTCTGACTCATTTAGGGTATCATTTAACCTGAAAGATAGCTGTGGAACATGTATATCAGAGCTATGGGACACTGGACAAATAGCTGAATTAAGATATGAATAAGATATTTCTTCTTATATTTAGTATTAAACTCTTTTACATCTAACGATCAGATAAAGCAATTGGTAGTGTGGTGATATCTACTCCTGCCCTGTGATAGGAATACAAATCAAAATGAATTTTTCTTACTCTTAAATCCCAAACGTTCTTTGCATCTATGCACTTTATCTCGACCTCTCACTTTATAGTGATATACAGCTTTCAATTTTAACTAAGCAAAATCAACTTTATTCATGAAAACACTTATGTTTCTTTGTTGACTTTCTATCGTTTACTAACCACAAATAAAATAAATATTGTTCAAAAAAATAACACAATTTCTTAGAGGAATAAACATACGAGTACAATAAGGTTTGAATGCTGGGTATAAACTGAGTAAGGCTTCACACAGCAAACGAGATACTGAAGTTATTAAGCTTGTCGAAATATAATCTAATCTGACAACATGTTTATTTATACTTATTCTAGTACCCAGAAAATACATTGATGCATGCCAATAATCAGACCATCCAATAATATTCCTCGTCATTTGCTCTACACTAATTAAACCTTTTTGATCAGGAACATTTGACCTTTGAACATTTGATCATCTACCCTCCTTCGGTTTCTATCCCCTACCATTCTTCGATTTTTTTTCGTTCACTCTTGATCATAACTATAACTAATAAAATTAATGTGAGAAATCATCTTTTTATGGAGATATTTAAAATAAAAAATATAGAAAACTATATTTTAAGTTAAAAAGAAATATCGTTCTTAAGGAAACTAAAAACTTGTGGTTTATAAAAAAAATTGTCGAGATGGGCTTATTTTAACATTTTTTTCCAGTTTTGGCAATTTAAAAAAAATACTGTAAGAAAAAGTTAAAATAAATATGCATTTATTTAGTTGTAGATCTGTGTATTGACAGACTTCTATTAGAAGATTTTAAGCAGTTAAAAGACAAATAATTATGATATTAAAAAAATTGGTCTTTAGAAAAGCAGATATTAATAATAAGGAGGAAATTTATTTGAAATATTTAAGAACTTCTATTATTATTCTCCAGGATAAACTTATCATCATTTATGAGACAAAGTACCTAATAATTATGTTATTTTATACAAAATGTTCTAAATTCATTTAACTAATAAGCATCATGAGAATAATAACTAATTTACAGTTGTGAGAATTAGAAAGAAATTTCTAATGTAATCTTTAGATTTTAAAGAAAATTGGTGTTAGTTATAATGTTAAGTTACCCAAAACTTTTATCACCAAAATTTCATAAAAATCGTAGTAAATATAGAAAATTAAAGAAAGGTTCGAATGCATATATCTCTCTTATTAGTAAGACAATATACAAAATTTTGTAGCTAAGATGCAGAAGACTCTATTGTTAAGAGTAGTGCTTATATAGTCAAGCATATTAATAAAAAAACAGATTTATGTTACCAATAACTACGATTTTGAAGATCTTTATAATTCTATAAACACAGATGAACTTTATAAATATTTTAAATGAGATTTAATATTGATATTGATAAGGTTATTGCTTTTT
>BMAW01078267.1:142455-160424 GCA_019974015.1 Nephila pilipes | reverse complement strand
ACATATATATATACTATATCATGTGTGTAGGGAGCAATTTCAATAAAGTTTAATTATTAATAGAACTAGCACAGAATAGAAGCTGGATAAGATTCATTTGCATATAATTGATCCTTATATAGTAACTGATAATATTATTGATTTATTATCGAGATCTCATAATTTTGGAAAAACACAATTTCTAGAGATAAACAACGTTCAACTACAGATTCTACATTGACTGCCTTCAAAAGTCAAAAGAGGCGTAGGGAAATATGTGAATCTGGATAGAGTGACTATATAGAGAATCTTAGATTATTAAATAAAATCAAGCTTTATCTCGATTATCTTAAGTAATTAGTAAAACTTTGCGAAAAGGCCTGTATGTACACCTCACGTGTACAAACACACACACACATATATATATATATAGTACTCTGAATGCAAATCTTAAATTGTCGATTCATTTTTAACGTGTAATCATGAAATTATTCGACAGTGTTTTAAGATTACAATGGCAGCAGAAAGCTCAATAGAAAGGTGCTGCCTTACACAGGCAATATCATCACTAACGGCATCATAAAGGGATATCGCAGTACGTAATCGCATAGGAGTAGCTGATATCAAGTAATTTAAAAGAAGGAAGAACATTTACAAGCATTTGCAAGTGAAAAACATGAAGATATCTTTAAAAGTTAAATTCAATCATGAAAAATGGTATATTTGACAATTAGATTCACAAAAGTGTAGTTTAAAGGAAGCTTGAAAGCCTTCAAATTACAATTACAGCTGTAAGAATAGTTGGTGCGGATGAGAAAAACAATTTCAAGTTGACCTGTATAATTTTCTGCAGGAGAAACGATCTAGACAGACATTGAGCAATATTTTTCAGGACTTGGGTTAGCAATCGGACAACATGATCACGATTTACTAGGTCTAGACCTCTGCATGAAAAGGCCCGTCGCAATCGTCCTGAACGCTGCATGCCATTAATAGCCGCCACACTAGATCCTCAACGGTAATTCCTTATCAAGAACACAAAATTCCACATATCATCATTAGAATGACACGCTGTTTACTGATGAGGTATTTTCTGATGAAAGCAATTCTCAATTGCGAGAGCTAATATAGAAGGACATGGGACGTTTCATCCACTAACATCAGAGGAAATAAATCGTTTCAGTGGTCTTGAAATTAGCGTGTGAGTGGCATTATATTTGAATGGACAATGGAACTCCGTATTTTCGACATGAGTTCCTTTCCAGAGTTATTGAATACAACCAAGATTATACTCCATGCATCTGTCTCGAGTTTTCCATTGTGGCCAGACTTCAATTTTGGGTCAAGTGTGTATGTCCTTTATACCATTTCTTTTGAAGAAACTAGAAAGTAAAGTCTTTGGAATGGATTGATCAGTGCACTCTCTTAGTTTAAATCTTATCAGACATGTGTGGATGTATTTGGAAACGTATGGCAGCAAGAATGTATCTTTGTAAGACACCAGACAGCTCAAATGGATGCTCTTTGAAGATTTACGAAACTTTTACTCATGAACTACTCAGTAATTTGCTATTTAGTATGAACAGACTAAGATCAACCAGTGCAATTATAGGAGGTCATATCCCATAGTAGAAAAATTCAGTTTGTTGTTTTCTCTTGGCTAGACAATGTTTGTACTAACACCATTCTATTAGTAAGAACATTTTATGCTTCATTCCACATTGTGTGCGTATAATTCATTATTTGTTACTACGCTTTCATTAACTTTTAAGCTGCTACAATATACCTCTGTGACGTAAGATTTATCACCTGGATTGATTCCTACAGGTTACGACACAATCCCAGTAAGTATCTTGTTTTGCACGACTATTCTATATACTTCACGAGTAGTTTCTCGCATACTGTTTGTAAAGAAATTTCAATCCTTAGAGGACTTATCAGGGTGAATAAAATTTATTCCCAGACAGAGATTTTCGATACAGATTAAACCATTAAATTTATTAACCAAAATTTCAGTTTGAATATTAGAACTTAGTAAGAATGTGATGTAAGCTTTTATTGAAATTATCATTGCGATTAACATAAGACTTTAGGGGATGGACCTAACTATTTTTGAAATTTGTTCATGAGGACGACACCTGGGCTCTCATATCTCTCTCAATCTTCTCTCCATCCACCTTCAGGAGGACATCGGTTTATTTAACCTTCATCCTTCCTGACAGGTCTGTAGTGGTATTACTACTTGAGCCGACTCGATGGAATAAATGCCGGCCACGAGTCCCCGTGTTACCACTGGTTATTGATGTCGCAACACTATATTGACATATTCATTCGTGGCTAGTCTGGTTATATTATACTTGATATAACCAGATCTGGTTATATTTGCCAATATCTGGACAGATATTGAGAATATTGTATCTATTATTCTGAAAAACACGAAGAGTTTGAACAATTGAAAGTTTTGATTTCTAACAATGTATTTTTATAGCCCACCATACTTAAGATATTTCGCTAATCGTCCATTATATCCTGTGAATCCCTTAATCCTTTGCGTTTGATGTTTGTCCAGATAGTGATGATAAACTCTGGAAGATATCGTTCATGTATAGTGGAATAGAGCCAACACTGTATTTTAAATTTAAATAAAATTCATTAGAAGACACAAATTGCTGCAAATGCGTAACAGTATTGCATCTCGGAAGATACCATTTAATCCTCACGTGTGATGCTTTGTGTAGAAATTATCCTGTATAAGAGACTTTGCATGCTGCATACACAGCAGCAGTTATGTAGACAACAAAATGTGGATGAAGTAATACAGTACTACCAACAGCAATTCTCTAATGCCTAACAAACCGTTAGTTGAAGTTGTAAAATATCTAATACGGTTGTTATTTTCGGTACCATGCTTATGTTATACCCTTTCTTCGCCCACTGCTTCCACATTTATCACTGTATGTACTGCCCTATATACTCATCTATCCGTACATGAGTACAAGATAAACAATCTATAAATTATTAAAGGTATTTTAAATTTTCCATTACTTATGCATTAACAGGCTCTGTGAAAACGGTATAAATGAATAGTGAAACCATGTACAATAAAACTTATTCTATTCATGATTATCTGAAAGAATAGTTCCAGCAAGTATTTTAGCATTTATCGTGATGCATATCAGTATATAAAGTTTGGTGTAAAGCTTTAATGAAAGGATTACTGTGATATGATTGAATTGCATACAATGCCACAAGTTATTTGAATTAGATACGCATGGACATCCATGCAACATCTAAACAGATAATTCATTTACAGCCATAAGCATTGCGTAAGATAGATCTTGCATCTACAAAGACAAAGAATAGTCAAAGAGTTTTTCCACATCTATGGTAGTTTTATAAAGTCTTAACTGCCGCTAGAGTTAAATGTCACTATTTTATTGGCAGATAAAACATTAATTAAAAGCCATTGATTGAAATACTTTCATTGAAGGCTTCAATTAATTCAAACACTTAAAGGCAGATCAATTATGTCTTATAAGTTTTCCTTACATCCTTACGCATCATATTTTTGATTACTGTAAATTTTACCGTGATAAAATGCAACAAGTCAGTTAACAAGCAACCACAGGTATAACACGAGATTCTCTCACAATCAATAGTTGAGGAGCTCTCAAATCAGAGAAGTCTTTTGTGTGCTCAATGGTCAAGAACTATATTTTGGTACAACCCATCAGTAAGAGATATCAGTTGGAAGATTGCAAGCGGTGCCTGGAATACTGATTATACTTAAAAATGATATCTTGCTTCAAAGCTACTTACATCTACCATTTTAAGATTCAGTGGTTGTTTCTCTTAACGCTACCATTTCTCGTAAATTGCCAGATTCTGTGAACAGCAATAGTCATGTACATGAACATTGCTAATGGTGACTCAACTGGAACAGGCAATGCCTTAATAACAAATGGTGTTAAAAAATAAGGGAAATTTCCAATTTGGTCGATTATCTTTAGAACTAATGGGCAGATTTTAATGGAATTTGATTTATATAAGTGGTTGATATAATACAAAATAATAATCATTCAATAGTTATAATGAACACGCATTATCGTGCGTAACACTCATCGGAGTCGCAAGGAATGAAGTAGCAGATACAGAATAAAACAAAAAAATGGGTTAATATGGTCCTCTCTTACAGATATATGAGCCTCGCAACGGGAATTTATGCTGGAAATAAGGGAGTTTATAAATTTTTGTGGCAATTGAAAACACTCGTTCAGCTACGCTGTTTTCAGGTCTTAGATGATTCTGCTAATTGGCTTGCGAATTGCAATTACCCTCCCCAAAGAGTCCCAGGCATACTCTATAGGATGAAAATCTGGAGATCTGGCTGGATAAACTATTTGCCAAATATCTTCAATTTCCAGGAATTCATCGACCAGGTGAGCTCTATGAGACCGTTGTCATCCATCAAAAGGATATAAAGACCAATTGAACCGCTGAAAAAGTGAATATAGGATTCCATGACCTCTTCCCTAAGCCTCTCAAGAGTCGCAGTGTCTCTTTTAAAGACATGGAGGTGTGAGCGGCCATCGAAAATGATGCCTGACCAGACCATCAAGCCTGTGTTGCTGCAATGATCAATTTCTTGTACATTGCAGGGCAGTTAGCGGGTCCCTGGTTCTCTCCATGTGAAAGAATGGCGAAAATCACTGGTTAGGCAGAATCAGGACTTATCAGTTAAGCGAACTGTCACTCATTGATTCATGCTCCAATCTGTATGATCTCTGCATCATTTTAAGTTGACTCTCCTGTTCACATAACTGAAGAGGACGCAAGAAACAGGTCTGTTTGCAAACAGCCCTCTCTCGTGAAGTCTTCTGGAAACAGACATTCTTGAAACTCGGTTATTGTGGCTTCATACAACTCTTGAAATATTTGAGAAGCTATGACATCCCTGTTACGTCTCGCTGTAATGGACAAATAGTGATCTTCTCTGGTCGACAATGCTCTTGTACGACCTTGCCCAGGCTTTCTCTCGACGGATCCTGTATCCCGAAAGTATTTCCGTAAGTTGGACTCGACGCTGGGAGTTAAATCGAATTACTTGCAAATCTAGATTTCAGACTGGCCTGCTTCTTGCCTAACCACGATTCGCCACCTCATTCCATCATCTAAAAGTTCGTTGTTACTCACTTTTACTGTTTGAATTTTAATTTAAGCGATTGCTGCAAAAAACACTAAGAAATTCGGTGAAATAAGCTAGCAATTGAAATGAGGATTTTGGCACTCGCGCTTATAAATCATGTTTTTCAGCAAGTTCCCCCGCATACACTTATATGATTACGTAATTGACATACAAGATTTGCATCTTTGTTTCGAAACAATATTTTTACATTCCGTTCAATTCTTTGTATGAAAGTCTACAAAATAGACAAATTCTGTTAATTTTGAATACCAGTATATATATATATATATTGATTTAAAAGTCTTCGATGTATTTTAAAATTTAACATAAAATTAACTAATTGGCTTAGAATAATGCGGTAGGAAATATAATGCTTCGAAATCTTTTCAATGTGTAAGTAAGAAAAATATTTACAAATTTCGCCAATAGCTGCCTTCACATAAACGAACTTAGTTTATGTACATATTTCATTTGAGAAAATTAGTTTGGATGCTGTAAATAAGAATGATGACATCAGATTTCTTCTACAAAGGACACAGAGTAGGGTGTTTAATGGTGCACATAGAAGGTATTGTATTTGAATCTTCTACTAAATAAACGTTCTAAATTTTTAGTTCTGATTTCGCTATTTTTACGATATAGCACCTACATTGAGTAAATTTGAAAGTTATTTTATTTTTATTTGCCTAATCATGACTTTGAATCATTTTGCTCAAAATCTGAGTTTCAAAAGCCAATTAGATGATTAAATATTAAATTTCCAAATGTGGTACTTAAAGATTACATCGTCAATTCCTTAACTTCCAAAGAGAAATGTTGAAAAAAAAGAAAATATACTTTTAAAATGCTTATTCTTCATCAGAAAGGAAGATTTATTGAAAATGGGAACTTATTCGATTATTGATATTCGAAATTCAACAGAATTACCCAATACCCTAAGAGATGAAAAGCGGAAACATCTATTGACTGAATAGTTTTGAGATTCATTTTTAACCAAATACTTAAAACCAGTGAAAGAGAATCGATAAATTTAGATACATATTTATTATATACTGTCTAATAAGTATCGTTTGAAGTTATTCAAATTTACTTAAAAATTTCAAAAGATTTTGTTGCATTGAGCATAAAATGTATGTAATGATGACGAATATTTTAAAGGAAAATAGAAAAGGAAATATTTGTTAATTTTTATTGATATTTTTGGTGAGTAGTTATTCTATAGACGTAATAAAAAACTGCTCTTTTGAATTAGTTATGGTTTAGAAAATACTTATGAGATAGTTACGGAAAATTGATGCGGGAGTTTCAAATATAGTAAAGTATAGTTTCAAATCTTTAAAATTAACTACTTTTTTCAACCTCTAACATTTTAAAGTTTTATTTATCTTCTCACAATTAAAATATTAAATGTATCAACTAGTTTGCTTGGTTTTAATTAACGTCGTGCTAAAAAAAAAATGACATACGGCAAAGGACCTTGAGAAATGAGGTGGTCCATTTCATGATGAAATTTAAATTACGTTTCAGTGAGTAGAGTGAAGTCTTAACTGATATCTGCACAACCATATTACGCCAGTTTGAGTCCTTTGCGCTACAGAATTAATGCTCATTACGCACTACAAATAACAGCTTCATTACGTAACAAACGAAAAAATGAGTACTATAATTCAGATAAATCATAAACGGATAAATAAAAATTAGTGATAAAGGCACGAATGAAGATTTTGCAAATTTATATTGCTTTGTATTGATAAAATTATATTTTTAATATTTTAATTTATGTTCTATTTTTATCATTGACATAAACGCTAAAGACATCTTTTTCAGAAATTGATTTTCAAATGGTAGGAAATTTTGTTTATGCAATGTTATTTAATACTTTACATATTCATAATTGTGTTACTAATAGTAACATAATAATATTTATTTAAATTAAAAGGGATACAAATTAAGAAGAGCTACGCTTCACAGTCCTACATATATATATATATATATATATATATTGTTTAGTCAGGTTTGATTAAAAGTCCTTAAAATATGGTTATAGAAATACACTCATAGTCATAAAAATTTGCTCACCAAGAAAGAGTTATTAGAATAAAACAAAATTTTACTTATGTAAGTATAACGTTGATGCATGTAAATAATTACAAAATCAAAGCAAAATGATCATTTACTGTAGGAAAAATTACAAACGAATGAAGGTTAGAGTACCCTGCTGGGCCATCTCTGGCATGAATGCACGATGTGATATGGTCGGGAATTGAGACATAAAATTCCAATATAATGTAATGCTTCCAAAATTGCTGCAAAAGCACCTTTACTTCTACCAAACTCAAAAGATGGCCAACTTGCCGTCCTAAATTATCCCAGGTACACTCAATCGGTGACACATTTGAGAATCGAGCAGGCCAGTGAAAGGTGAAAATAAAACAGTGGCATTTTTGTGAAACCCTTGCTTTGTGTGGGAGAGAATTGTCCTGCAGAAAAATAGCTTCTGGGAGCCCTGCCTTGAGTATCAACACATATGGCTGAAGATTATCACGAATGTATCTCTTGACTGTCATTTTGCTTGGATCAATATTAGTGGTGACCATGTGTCGTATGTGATGGCACCACATAGCATCACGACAATTGTGGGAGTAGTGTGCCACTAACAGTAAAGGAAAGATTAAGACGTTCTCCACAGAGCATCCACACGAGTACATAATTGTCATTACCACCGAAATTGAATCTCGATTCATCGTTAAAGACGACTTGATTCCATTCGGTTGCATCCCTTCGAGCATGACACCACCCGAAACGGAGGTCACAGTAAGTGGGTGTCAATGGCGGTACACGTAATGGGCGTCGCGATAGCAACTGTCCTTTGGCCTGGCAATGGTACGGACTGACACAAATGCTCATAGTTAAGGTGATGCCTGTGTATGGACGGTGGACAGTGATATAATTGGCGCTATGCATTCATGTCGTAAGATGTGATGGTCTTGTTGACTATTGGTCTGTCAAGGGAGTCCTGAGCATGGTCTTCGTGTAGTAGACATCTCTCTTGTCCACTGGTTCCATTACCTTCTTACAGTAAAGTCAGGAACAGACTAAGAGATAAGCTGACTATTCGGTTTTCATCATCTCTATGATTCTTCACCTTTTGAACTCTGACAGCTGCTCATATTGTCTCCGATGTTAGCCTAGTGATATCTCTAGTTAAAAACGCAACGTATTAAAGACATACAAACGAGCTATGCTTTCCTGTTTCAGAATCGAAGGAGAACGAAGATAATCACCTTCTGTTGGCATTACGCAATAAGCAATCACGCTGCATTTCTAATCATTTACATATTTTACCCGACATGGACCTTCATGCCAAGTTTCGTAAAAATCCCAATCTTACTTCTTGGCGCGCAATTTTTTATGGCAATGAGTGCACTTTAAAGTAAAATGATGAACTAGAAACAGAATCATTTAGTGGTGACGTTACAAAATAATCACATTTAAGTAGACAGTCTGTACAATTGATCCGTCATTTATAAAGTCGCATTTATGTCCGACTCTAATGCTAAATTGTAAATGGGGCACAATTTATCATAAGGCCCTTCGTATTGATTGGATTTCGCAGTTTGTTATAGAAATGAAAATGTAATTTAGTGCAGTGTTTTTTTAAGTTGCGCAGATCCACTAAAAACATATTTGTTACATAAATAATTTGATCATTATAGTACAGAGATTAATCAAATGCATACATACATATTCAGAAAGGATCACACCTTATACTCTAAAGAACAGGTATACATTTTGGGCAAGCCATAATACTACGTTATGTACCTTACTTAAAGGGCGAAATAGATTGAAAACTTATTCTGAAGAATAACAGGTATTTTCCTCTAAGTATCAGGATCATAATTTAATTTGTACATCTTTTTCTACGACTCGTTGAAGAAATTTAAAATGATTCTTGAAATCAGAAATTGTTCTTTAAGCTTTCACAATGTAATTGGGTACCTAGTTTGACATTTCATTCTACGAAAATAAATATCTCGTGAAGAAGTATAGATTTCCTCATTAAAAGATATATGTCCTTTTAAATCTCTTTTTATTTGAAACTGTAAAGATAAGAAAAATGTATTGATCGAATTGATTCTTACAAGTATTTTCAACAATAAATGATGTTTTTCATCGTAAAGAAGAACAATTTAACAACGTGTCCACAATAGATGTGGCTATTAGTTATATAGATAACGATAGATCCTATTCAGTTCTCAGTTTAAAACAACTGTAATGATTTAATATCTAGGACTTTTACTGTTATTTAAGAAACAAGTGAATAATGAAGAACAAACAATAGTCAAATGTTATGGATTTTTTACTAAAAAAATTAACATACTTTCTAGCATTTTAGGAATTCTATTTCCAGCCTATTATTCTCCCTAGGCAATTAAGAATTGTTGCATTGGTCAAATTACTCAATTATAGTTCCTTGATACTATCAACATAGGAGATCCATATTATGATAAGTTTCACAGTGGTAATAATAGCTCATACACATCGTTAAACACACAGAGTAAAGAGAAAAAGTTAGTACTTCTATTACCATATAAAATATTTATCTTTATATTCCTTTTTGATATGTTAAAAATGTTAACCGCATATCAGACAGATGTATTATATGTTTCAAATATATTATAAATATTAAAATGCATTAGTTTAACATAGACAGGTAATAAATTCCTTTAAAAATTATCATACATGATTCGTGAGCTCCAGTAAATTTATAACCTGATACTATATTCAACCTAATATTATTATAAATGACTTAAAAAAGGAAAAATATATAACAGTAAAAATTTATTTATCTTAGTTAATAATAATTTCAATCATTTGATGAACCACTCAATATTTTTTTTTTCATTTTAACTACTGAGATGACTGCTTATTATTTCATGGGACGGTTAATATGGCTATACATATCAATTGTTAAATATTTTGACTGTTTCATTAACAAAACATATCTTTAGGCGTATATTTTGTAACTTTAAATTTCTTAATTAGTCCTTTCAACCAAAAAGTATCCTTATACGAAACAAATTATATATTTTAATTGTTACATTTCTTTTTTTCATAGATATTTGAAATACAATCACATTATTTGAACTACCAGTAACTTTCATTTGTAAACATAGCATAAAATTACCAAATATTTTTAACGCACAGATAATGTATAAAAATGAGCAAGTTGATAAACATTCTATGTAAACTATTTAAATTATCTACGAATTATATGCATATATCATTCCTGTTATATATATATATATATATATATATATATATATAACACATGGATCAATAAGTTCCGAGACTAACCCAGAGATGGCGCTCGTAGTAAACCAGTAACCAGGTATTTCTAGAGTACTAACCTTTGCTTGAAACGTGTCAAAAGTTTAAGTCGATCGGACCAGAAACAGCTGAGTTATCGAGGTTGGAGTAAAGTCGTTTTGTAGTTATTGTAGCATTATTTTCAATGCATAGTAGTCTGTATAATTAGTAGTACTTTCAGCCATTTTTAATGGTTAAATTTGAGAGTTGAAATTTTTTTTTCTTGTATGAGAAATTTCTGTAATAATTAAAAATAATGTCAAACGAGAACAAATGTAATACAGAAATTCCATTTCAATATTAGAATTTGCATTATCACTTAATTTATATAACTTGTGGCTTATAAATTAAGTTCATATAACTTGTAGTTTATTATATATGAACCCGGACTACCACGAGATAAGGGTTCCAACCATATTACATTTTTGAAAATTTATTTCAATTTTTGTTAAGGATGGTATGCAGAGTTACAGAAATAAGCGCACACGGAACATTTATACGTAATTTGTTAGGCAAAGGAATTGTAAACAAAAAAATCATAATATTATTTATTTTAATTTGAATCGTCATATAATATTATAACGTTGGAACAATACTTTCCTTCCCAAGAAGTTCCATTCACTTAAGCAGATTAAATTTATGTAAAGCTATTGGAGCTTGTATTATAAAAATACATAATCAAAATAAAATATTTAAGTAAATATGTTATCACTGAATCTGTATCCCGAATATTGTAACTAGTTAATTGAATAATTAATTAATTAAAATACCAGGGAATGAAAAAAAATCATATCCATTTCTTTTTTGTTGGTAACGGATAGTTTTTCTAATATTTTTATTTTTTGTCAGATTCAGAAAAATATCAATACTTTTTACCGGGCTTAATTTCGTCAAATTATTCTTAGTAAGAATTTTTAAGACAAAAGTACCTTTGATTCTGATGATTCTTATGTGAAAATAAATATAATTAAAAGGATTCATAATGTTTTTCATGAATTCAATCGTATTAAATATTTTTATGTTTCAAAAGTATTTTATGATTTGGAATTCTTCTCCCTATTTTCGAACTATATTATTGACCAATATTTCACTATAATGTCTTGGGCGAGAAATATTCTATGCCTCGATGATTTTTTTTATCTCATGCATATACATTTATTCTACCTTCTGTTATTTCTTCTTCAATAATAAAATTTCAACATCTTAACAAATGGAAAAGTGTAAAAATATGTCGTTTCATTTCACTGCAGAGAAGAATAGTTTTCGAGCAATCGAGACAAATCTCTATTGTTTTTCAGTATTATTTTTTTCCTATAGAAATCATAAAATATTGCGGAGTGTTTCGTACTTAATAGAAAAGATTTCAAAAGTTTTTTTCCCCCCCTGGAATCTTTAGTTGGTCTGAGAATCTATGCTTACGATTAATGTTTGAAAACTTCGAAGAAATAAATGCCGTTGGAATTTTTTTTTTTTTTCATTATTTATTATAAAGGAATTCTTAGAAAAGTGCAAAATAAAAGACACAATTCTGAAACAGTAGAAAGAGGCATAAGTAATGTAATTTAAATTCATTAAATGCTTTAAAATGACCAGTTTCCTACTTAATGGAGTTAATCTATTAATTTTTTTGTCATATAGTTATCGAGGTGCTGTTGCAAAAATTTTAAGTATTTTAAATATATCTTTGAAAAAAGATTTTAATTGGCATAAAATATAATATGCATTAAAACCTTTAATCATAGATTATAACTGATATCTAGTTATATATATATATATATATATATATTGTTTTACCTACTGTACGATAACGACGAATGAGTAGCTCAAACTGGTTAAATTACCAAACTATAAACATAATTTGAGTGCAACTAAAATGTCTGATAAGAAAGTTAATCTATTTAAAAAATGCACTGAAATTTCATCAACAAATTCGTCCCTAATATTGGGCTACTATTACAATGATGACAGTTAAAATAATTTATATCCCGTAAAGGCTTTCCCAGTTATTTTTATTTCTTTAGTCATTTAGGTTACTTTTAGGAAATATTCCACTATAATGTGACTATTATCTAGTTCTAATGCATGAAACTTGACAGCTATATCTCTAAGTATTCAAAATAAATTTATTAAATTTGTCATAATATCCAGTTAAGTAACGATCAAGAGATCTAATTCCGAATTTTAAGAAAAAATCAACATTGCCACAATTAAAATATTTGAATATCTTAAATATTTATATTACTCTCACACACATACATTCTCAGTGCTTGAAATATCAACCAATTATTCAGTCAAACTTTCAAATTTGTTTCCAAATCATATATCTGTACATTTCATAGACATATACTTATTGATAAGCGAAAATTAATTTATCTCATTCAGTACAAGTGAGCTGTTGCAAACTGGAAACTCATGGGTTGTTTTCCCATGAAGAATAATACAGAATGAAAAAAAAAGTATGGGTATTAATATCATCTCTTAACAGGAAGTCTTAACTATCATCTGGAAAAAAAATATCTGAGTCTAATATATATAACATAGTTCTCTGGGAAAAAAGGTGATTCAGTAATTTAGATTACTTTTTAATATACATTTTAAAATTATTCGAGTGCTCAGAATGTTTATTAACTAATCTTCTTATAATGTACATAACATTTAACGCAAAATTTTGAGCATTTTACTTTTACATCAAATGTGTACAAATTTTATTTAAGATTGTTTCTTCCTATATTTGAAACTATTTAGTACTGCTAATTTCGCAAATTGATTTATTTTTAAGTATGTTCAAAAATAGGCATCATTTATCAGTGTTTATGAAAGATAATGCAAAAAAGTGAGAATTCTCTATAAACAACTCAGTAACAAATCTTTGTTATTGATGGATCGTACGTCATATTTTTGATGGGATACAGAACCCGGTACTTCTTCATCGAATGGATATTCAATACACTATCTCAGGAATTCGGGTACATTCATTTTCGCTGGCATAGGATACGCGGCACGAGTAGCAGAAAATGGGTTCATTGATCGTATACTAAATGGATTTCGAGAATAATTGGAAAGTGGCGAGCCATGGCCATCAAACTGCTTAACCAGCAGGAGGTGGTGGATAAAAATTGATGCCGACTTCTCGTTGCATTCAAGGGCGAAGTATGGTCAGACGCCCTGGGGCGTCACGTCACGTTTGAGGGCGCAAAAAATGAAATGGTTATGTAATAGCCGTGGGGACATTAGCAGGCATAAGCGCGGGTCTTATTTGTTTTAATACGTTGATTTCCAACTCTAGTAAAGAATTGAATTTCTGGGAAATGTGGCTTTTAAAATGCGATGTCTGAGCTGTGTTATTAGAGTGTTATTTACAACGTTTTAAGTTGGATTCAGTGTGTTATTGAAAGTAATAGATTTTTATTTTCAAAAAGGAATGCCGATTTGAAAAAATGGCACATTTACTGGTTGAGTACTTGATTCAATGAACAGATTTCAAAAGTAGTATTCAGCTAGGCAATTACTTTTCGAGTGAGAAAAATATATAATCTCACGCAATATCTCATAAAAATGAATGGCTTTTCGCTAACTAATTGCGAAATCTATTTTAAAAACTCTTAAAGATATTTATTAATACAGTAAAAATGTAGATATGCTTACTCAGAATTTAAAAGTAAATTATAATGAATGCAGTTTCTCTTGCAATAGAATGAAGAAAACTTTCATGTATTTGAAAAGCAAGAGTTATTGCGGAAAATGATGGTGGAATTTTATGAGTTTCGCATGGTTAGTTTCTAACGTGGCGTTAAATAAAATAATTTCTCCCAGAGTTCAACAAATATATGAAATACAATTAATACCAAAGTTATGAAACAGAAATTTTGGGAAAGAAGAAGCATTTAATGAGACGTAATACACTCATGTGTAATATTTAACAAAATGTAATTAAATAGTAATTCAAATACTTTGATTAGGATTACTAATACCGCAGTATGTTTTTATAAATATAAAGATACAAGTATTTTATAAGAAAAATATCAGATTAAAAAATAAAGGATAATTTAATTCATGAAAGAATAACTATTTAGCGGAAATGTAAAATCATGATGCATTTAAAATTTTTTGTTGTGAATAACTTATGTTAACTAAGATAATATGTGCTACACATATTTCCTAATAAAATAATAATAATTTATTTTACTTTAATTTATTAAAGGTTGTAATTAAAGAAAATATTTTTCTTTTCTTTATTGATAGGTTTTCATTGAGGTACAGATCTTTAATTACAACAACGTATGCACTCTATAACATAAAAAGCGAAGTGCCAAAAATAAGGGTTACCTGAATGAGACAAATCTGCCTATGCACATACTCGACCCTTATGAGGTCTCGTACAGAAACTCATACATTTTTGAAAATATGTACAATGATAGAATCTTAGGTTATACAATTACAAAATGCGAAATTATATATATGTTTGAGTATGTATAAAATTCTATAAGCTGACAATGTTAAGCATGTTTAGTGTTGGTGGTCAATATATTGGGCATTGATAAAATTCAAGTTTTATTAAATTGCTTATGACTTTTAATTTAGCCTATGCTTTATCACACATTTTTAAAAATATTTTTGAGGTATTTGTAAAAAATAAAACTGTTCGTATTTTCGAAATGACAAACAGTTCTTTAAGCCTTAAAACCAATTATCTTTCAAAGTCCTCATTTGAAGTAAAATATTGTATATATTTGAATAAATGGGTATTAATTTCTTAAATCGTTATAAATTATTTTGAAATAATTCTCTTAAATTTTCAGAAGAAAAAGGTTTATACAAAATGAGCAAAATCAGTAAAAAAGAATTAATATATTTTAGAGTAAGTATCTCCGATACAGTGAAATAGCAAAATTTAGTTAAAAATGAAATGAAAATTTACCAAAAAGATTTTTTTACAGGAGATTCAGCTCAAAAATCTAGGAAACTGGTAATGAATTATTAAAATAAACGGTGTTTTTAAAAATTTATCTCTTTCAGTAAACACGTAAAGTAATTAATTTATAATTTAAGAAATTTTGAGGTAGCGCATATCTTAGAAACATCAGTTTAAGTATAGTGAGAACAGAATATATATTAAAATGTAGAATATTAAATTTGAAAAACATTTTTAAACGTCAGTTTGCATTAATGCTTTAGAATAGTTAAATATTTCATTTAATTCAGACGCATACGAGAAAAATAAGTACATTTCATAATGATAATAATGTATCTATTTTACACATATTTTTAGGATAGAACATTTTTATAAAGATAAATAATTGTAATCTTGAATTCATGTATATAAAAGCTTGCAGTGAGACTTTAAAACACTATTTACTAAAGTAAATAATATTTCTTAGTAAAAGTGATAACATGCCGTAGTATTTTTAAGTATTATCCTTCGAAGCAATTTGATCCATCTAGAATTTAAATTCGTTAATTAAATTTTTACATAATTGTTTAGATATTAGTAAAATAATATTTTCATTTCAACGTCTGAAATTTTAGGTACAAAAATCAACATTCATCAAAGGATTATATTTTTACATATTTCTTTTTTATTCCTATATTTATGAATGATGTTATGTCACTATTTCTAAGAAGTAAAATTTGTACTTCAAATTATTATATTGTAAGAATAAATTAGCAATTTAAATTAATACCTACATAAATTTAGCAAAATACCTGTAATTTAAACACATTTTAAAATGCTTTAAAAGTTCTGCACACATAATTTTTTTTAGAAATCATTTTCTTTTTACTTTTTACATAAATATGCTTCAAATAACGTAATAACAACAACAGAAATAATTGAAATATACATATTAAGTTTCTTCGATCTTGGAAAAACTCCCAACTACATAATAACCAAACATTTTCTACTAAAAAATTCAATGCGGAATTTAAAAAACTATATCCTGTTTAAGATGATCAATTTAGAAATAAAACATAGCTTTTTTCTTATCTCATTTTCCTTTGTTCCAAAATTTTCGAGTTTCTTTAATGCTTAGGAGAACATTAACCTACTTTCCATAATGTATGTCTATGTAAACTGACAAAATTCTACTCCAACTTTATATGATAATTAAATGGTCGATCACGGCAATTTCTGTTTTATTTGAAATTTATTACATTCACATTTGTATTTAATCAGTGCTTTATGTAACTGTTACTTTATAATGAAACCTCCAATCTAAAAATCAAAGTTTCGTTTGTATGGATATTGTAAGATCAATGATATTTATTTTTAGCCTTCAAAAACTTTTCACGTATGTTTTTAATTTTACAAACTTCTCCAACACATATAAATTTATTTTTTTAAAAAAGAAATTCCAAATAGAACAACTGCCTTGAGTCTACTAGAATAACGTTATCATACGGATCGCAAAAATTATATAAACATTCCATGTCGCTAACCAACATCTTGAGTCTATTGCAATCATGAATAAATCAATGCTGTAAGAACTTGGAATTTTTTAAAAGGATTTACTTCTGTTGTTTATTTTACTGAAGAACTAACTGAATCTCTTGAGAATGTATACCCTGATGAAAAGGAACAACTTTCTATTTTAATTTCAAAATTTGAAGCTTATATTTGAAGAAATATATAACTGTAATAAAGGTGGAATAAAATTCCCGGATGCTTGACCTTGCATTTGAAAGGACTAAATTCATATTGTCGTGGTAAATCAGAAATGACGACTTGAAGTTCGAGTCACAAAGGCTGGATATATTGAAATATGGAAGTTGAAGTAACACATATGATTGGTGTGCGTCAGCATAAATACTAAGTCATTTTTTTGCTTTTGATATTTTTGTTCTGCAGGTCTTTTTAAAGGCGGAAATCAATTGAATGTTTTTTTTTTTCTTTTCGCAAATAAACATTTTATCATCGTAGTAAATATTTTCGTGCAAACTACACTCTCGTAAGCCAATTAATTGATTTTATATAATATTTTTAACATGTTAGGGGCTTCGCCCATCATGTATAATTTACTGTAAATGTTCTCTTTTTTAACAATAAAATCGAAATTTTCATAAGCTCTTAAAATGTTATAGTAACATTTAAACATTAAAAGCAATAGGTTCTTTTTGAATTCCGAATATTGAATCTATTAATGATGATATACGTTTTAGGGACTTCAAAAATTTCTTATTTTCTCTTCGATGCTTGATTTAGTACAAGACCTAGAGGTGCACTAATTTAGTTCCTTAAAGATAAATAAATATATAAATAACATTTAAAGGAAGAACAGACATTATTACATATTTAAGAATTTATTCATAATCGTATTAAAATTATTTCATGTATCCATAATCCATTATTCATATTCATATTATTCTTGTTAAATTTTTGTTACATATATATTTATATATATATATATATATATATATATATATATATATATATATATAT
>BMAW01078267.1:103309-142445 GCA_019974015.1 Nephila pilipes | reverse complement strand
ATATATATATATATATATATATATATATATATATATATATATATATACATAATCTGACTTTACAAAGAAAACATCAGTTTAAGTTTTGAAAATGCGTGCTTACTTAATCGATTGCGTTTCTGGATGACTTGAAAAAGTCTCATAATTTTTTTGAACATTCAGTAGTCAAATCACGAGAACAGGATTATGATAAAATTAGAAAGAAGTTACTTATTTAGTTCTGGATCTAAATTAAATTATATACTGCTTAATTACTTATTTTTTCACTTGCTTGTATGACTTATAAAAATAGATAGAGGAGGATAACACGCACACATATAAATTAATTATCTTTAAATTATTTTTTAGGTTTAAAAGTTTGTGTCCTATTTTTTCTTTACATTTAATTTTGTTTATTTTTAACATTAATTCTTTAATTTTTGTGTTTGGAAGTTTTCAATAATATTATAAGCTTTTTGCAATTGTTTAAAAAATATTTCTTATGTTCAATGAAATCTAAATTTGGAATATAGATAATGATGCCTTTACTCTCTCATCTCCTTGTGTATTAACTGTGGATAGATTTGTGTTATAAACATGATAGAATATTCTTTCACGTGCATGTAGCGTTTCAGAGCAAGATTTTATTCTTATATATTTTTTTGATATTCCCTTTTTCTCTGAAAATACTAATGATAAATTTTTCATTTGAAGTTTTAATTCATTTTTAACTTTTATGGAATAATATTTTTACATAATATGATATTTTATTTGCCTTTTTTGTTCAGAGGAACTTTTAGTTTAATACTTGATTTTATAAAGTAACATAGAGTGGAACAGTTTGGCCATTAAGTCTGAAACAATACTGCAGAAACAGTCTGAAACATGTGACAGCATTAATTATCCTACATTCCATATTTTTGAGTAATCTAAATTTTATATTCAGTTCATTTCTTATTTTCATTTGAACGAGTTATTTTCTTTCAATTTTCAATTCAATCATTTTTAAATTCATGTAGATTTTTGTAAATTTATTTCCAGCATATGATTATTTCTTTCGTATTTAATAATATATTTTCAAAAATTTTCCAATATGAGTCTTTAGTTTGTGCTGTTTTTACCACAAATATAATTATAACAGCTTTGTATTTTTAATATATTTGGATAACAGTTCACGAATGAATGTTATTTAAATATTTATTTTTCCTTCAATATATTTTGTTGATTCACATTTCATTTCTTGTAAAATTATTACTCTCTCTCTCTGTATATATATATTCTCATTTTTAATAATTCTTTTGTGTGTGTTGTTACACCTATAAATGAGTTAACTACATACTCACTTATAGAAAATTTTACCATGTCAATTCATAATTTGTGTGAATGTTACCAAACGAATAGTTCTTAAAAATAAACATCATCACTGATAGATCAACAAAAACCTTCGAAAAGAATAAACAAACGTAAATATTCATTAAATTTAAATCCATTAATGCTAGTCAATCATTCATTGAAATCATTGTTTTTTCACGCTGTGAACAACTGTTCTTACATTCTACATCTTATGAGAAAGCGTAAAATTCATTGGACAGAGAGAATTC
Organism: Nephila pilipes; assembly: GCA_019974015.1. Classification (NCBI taxonomy): domain Eukaryota; kingdom Metazoa; phylum Arthropoda; class Arachnida; order Araneae; family Nephilidae; genus Nephila; species Nephila pilipes. The sequence continues at coordinate 140,865 of BMAW01078267.1, read as the reverse complement.
GTAATCGGCCCTTAAAACTTCTAACACAAAGGTTTAGAGAAAGAGCAAAGTTCCGAAGTACAGTTTATTACTACTTTAAGCGTAACATAAATCAATGTTACAGTCTAGATAAAGAAAGAAATATACATCTCACGCCTTGCAATTTTAAGATTAGCCTGAGGAAAGGAAAGATGTTCAGCAATAAAGTAATTTCAAGAAGTAATAAATAAAGCTAAAAGGAATCGGCAGGATAAAGAAGAATTTATTTACTTATTTTTGTATGTACTTGTTTCTTTATATTCTTAGCTTTTCAAAAGATTTAGGATTACTTTTATTGCGCATGTAATGTTCAAAGTAATTATCATATTATTGATAGCAATGACGATGCTCTTATTTTATTTTCTATTCCGATTTCCAACTAAGATTATGAATGCTTTTTTCTTCTTTCGAATTTTAAAAAAAGTATAGTTTGTATAGAATTGTTCTTGATAAAATTATTATATTACTAGTGATCATATAATCATGTATCTGAAATTGTAATAAAATAATATTTATTTAATTAATTTTCATGAAAATTACGATACTTATCAGAAAATAATATTTCATATTTTTTACAAAGGCATTTAAATTACTCACATAGTTTACTTAAATTTCAGATTTAAAAAGTAATTCAAAATGTGTACATTTCTGTGACTATAGATATTGCAATTTATTTTTGTTTTAATAATAGTTCCTATTTGATTGAAATCATGAGTAAGTTTAACTGATCTACTAGATTCTATATCTGTTGTATTTCATATATCAAGCAAACTGAGAAACATGATGCTACTCGTTTAAAAAGTAAAATGTATTGCTTATACACTAAAAAAGACATTAACATCAGCCACGAGTTGTAATTATCATAAATACTATATGATAAACCAGCGATCGATATCCTCTAATCACTAGGTACAACAAATGATATCCTACAATGAACTAGACATCAATAACCTACATTTAATTTGGTTTAGTTTTATTAACGATGCACTAGAAGTAACACGAGGGCTAATGGGGACGAAACTTATAATTTTGATTCACGAGATGCGGATGACAATTGAGAAGCACCTCCCTCTCCTATCTTCCACACCATTTAGATGAGTTTTCTGGCTGGGAACTTTAAGGTGGACACTGCTTCTAACCATTCAGTTGTCGAATTAGAACAATATATAGAAGCACTGTCTTGAAGAAACATTCAATGTTGATTACCGAAAACCAGTTTAATTTGCAGAAAACGTTTGCTAAGCATATCGTGTTACTTAATGAATAATCATTCGATTGTGTTACGTGGTATATTTTTAATGTTTACGAAAACTATATCCGCTTGACCATAATATGCAAAAGCCACCCATATAATGACGTATCCACCTATGTACTGTCTGTGCGAGATAAAAAAGTATTTATCATCTTTTAAATGGTACCAGTAATGATTTACCCCATAAAAGACATATATGTTATACTTCATTTCTCCATTTATCAGTCCCAGACATGTAATTTTGAGCAAATGCTGAGAGGAGGCTATTTGTCAAAGAGTGTTTTCTTGCCATTTTCCTCCAAAGAAGACCGAAATTTGTTTTAAGTTAATGTTGAGCTGTTATTAAGTTACTATTTCGTTTCCACAAGTATATATACTAGCAAAGTTCGGGATATAAAAATCAGAAATATAAAACATTAAATAATACAAAACAAATTTTATGAGAATTTTTATAAAAAAATCACATAAGATTCATTAAAATTAAATGTTGAACAATAGAGGACATAAAGCAAATTTTAAATCAATTTGAAATTAGGAGTGACTTTAATAAAATAAAATATTTAAAGATTCATTAATATTAAATGAAACGAATACCATGCAGCTATCAGTTCTAATACAATGTTATTTATTACAAGGATATGAGCTATTTCACAACATTAATTACAGAGTAGCCTTTATTTACAGGTGAATATAATGCAATGTGAATTACTCCGTATTCACAAAGAAAATTGACATTTCAAATTCTTCAAATATTTTCCTTATAAAATTAGATGAAGGGATGTTTAATATTTCTGCTTAAGTGTGAAATGGTTTTCCGATTATATTTGTTATTTATTTGAGTAAATTTCACATAAAGCAAAGTATTAAAAAGAACATTTCATATAATATAACAGCTATATCAAGCGTTTAATCTCTTAGTAAGAAGAAGAAGTAATCTAAGTACTAAACGTAAAAATGACAAACATTTCTGCATAAGAAATTATTTTTCGCATAAATATTTTTAATTTAAGTTATTTTGAATAAAAAACGGTCTATTAAAAGAAAATTTTACAATATAAAAGTTAAAGTCACAACTTTACTTTCTTTAAAAAAAATGTCATCTGCAATATTTAGAAAATATTTCCTCATGTACAGAAACTTGAATACAAAAGTAGAGTTTAATAAAAAGAAAATTCGACACAAAAAATGTTCCCTATGTACAGATAACATATTTCAAACATAAAAATTTTATAACACCGTCACGCGTATAAAAAATAACACCAAAATATATTAGAATGATATGGAAATCTTGTGGACATTTCATACATCTTTAGAGTTCGGAAGAATGAGTACATGAATATATGAATCGATCGAGCGAAAAAGCATATTTTAGGAAAGTTTGATTACTACCGAATAAATTTAGACCAAAAGTGGTTAACTCCATATATCATTCAAATAGGAACTTTTCTAAAGGGTTCTAGGAGGCAAGGGTAGGACAAGGTCGTCCCTTTTCGGAAGATTCCGGACAAGGTCGTCCCTATTCGGAAGGTCTCAAATAAAGTCCCAGGGCGACGAGACGACCGAGAGGGCTACATCGATTAAAGTAGCGATCGAATTGCACCATCCGTTATCATTTCAACAGTGTCTGAGGATGACATACATCAAAATGCGCCATTTCTGTCATAAGTTTATTTCGTTTCGAATTGGAATTTTTGGCTTGAATAATTTTGTTATGGATGTCTCTTTCACTTCTACGAGTTATTAATGGTTTTTTTATACGTACGTATACAAATTTTTAATGTAAAAAGATACGGAAATATTTCTTTTAGTTAAGTGGGTCAAAAGAGAAGAAAATTTTCATTTTTTGCAACATCTTGGAGAACTATGGATAAATAATGATTGAATACATATATTTTGTCGAAAGTTCAAAGAAAATATATGTTTTATTTTATGCATGTTAAGGTTTTATTCTTTAAGCATGAAAGTTAAATTGTTTTATTTATTTGAATACTGATAAATCATTAATAAATTGATCCTGATTAGCAATTTTTATGCCATACTCTCGCTCTGTAACCCAGCAGATATCAGACTAGAGTGCCCCTGGATTAAAATGAAACAATAGATTGCTGGAATATCATTAATAATGGCCTATTTAAACTGCAAAATCTATGTAATATTATATTAGTTTTAGTACAGGTCAAGAAACTAAAATATCAAATGCAAGAAAAAAATACAACTACAATAAATGCAATGTTTAGTACAGATAACTGAAGTTCTTCCATTGAAGTACAAGGCATAAAATAACGTCTGTAAGACTCATCTGCTGTCTCAAATCCCCATATTACTAGCAGAGCTGGATAGACGAAGTGCTGGTATATGGATGGAGTACTGTATTTAGTTTATATATATATATATATATTATAAAGAATATTTTTGTGTAGTATTATTTGAATTTAAATATTCAAATTGGTTTCATTTATGGTTTCAAAAACAGTAAAATTAATTATTAACCTCTTAAGTCAAAACGCTAACAATAACACCGATCTGCTTCGAATGCATTCCTGAAATCATTTTTTTAATTATCATATATTATCATTTATTGAAGTCAAAATAATGTTATATTTAAGCTATGTAAGCACCACAAATAGCTCAGTCAATAAAATTTATTTAGATGCAGCAGAAAATTATTTATGTGTTTAAAGCAATAAAAATCAAATATTCACAAGACAATTGTTAGTTTCTCATGAAAACTTTTAGCAATATTTTCAAACTATTTTACTTATTTATTCTTTTGTACTTGTAAAACGATTTTACTCTTTTCTCAAATTTGTTACATTGTGAAAGTGGAAGAACGACTAATCAATAATAGTATAAGATGGGTGAAAACGATTTTTTTCGTTTATTACAACCCATACTTTTGCCAATAAAATAAATTAAAATAATGATATATGTGCTGACAAGATCGAGAAAGGAATGTAAATTAATCTGTAAAATATATAGTAATATTTCACTGGAAGCAATAATTTTCGATAAATCCATACACTAGGAAATAAATGAAAGTAAACATTATAATTGCTTTCATAACTTATTATTTTTTTTTATTTAAATTTTTTGAAGTCTTATTTATTTGTCATAAACTTTTATTTATAGAAATTTCGTGTTGGCTTCCATGCGAATGACATTGTATCTTTTAGATTCAATTTTTTGAACGCTTCAATGTTAAAACTAAATATGTAATAACGCCTATATCTTAATCTAATCGGCAAAATTGATCTAAATAAGAAATGAGGGAGCCATAAATATGGAGTCACTTTTACCAATCGACCATAATAAAAGACTTAAGGCTCCCATCTACCGGCCATTTTGATTTCGTGGACGTAATATTAATCCTATGGTATTTCTATCTTTGCTCTCAAATCTTTACTATTTGATCTACTTTAATGTAAAGTGCATCTGAAAGAACAAAACATAATAAAAGCTTTTGCCGAATTACTTTCTGGCTCCAATTTTTAAAAATATTAAAAAATATTTTTAAGGACTGGAAAAGACAAACGAAATATTAAAATATAGATAAAAATATTTCTTTAAAAAACGGAGGGGGGGAAAGTAATTCAGCAGAAGCCTTCATTGTGTTTTGCTCTTTCAGATTCCCTTTATTGCATTCAAATAGATCAAATAATAAAGATTTGAGAACGATGTACGAAATTTAACAGGATTAATATTACGTTCATGAAATCAAAATGGCCGGTAGACGGGAGCCTTAAGTAGACAGAGAAATATACTTAACGTTGAACCAAATTGGGTGTAAGTAGTTCAAACTGTCAATAATTTTCTTTATTGTACATTTAACTTACCTGTCGCATGATTGAGTTAAATATGAGACGAAACAATTTATTAAGTATCTGTATAATGCCCAATAGTTTAGTCATTAATGGTTAATTGTGATTGATCTAAGAGCTTGATGCCATATTTACAAAAAAAGAAATTATAATGCTTAATAAAGGGATAGAGGTATTAACTTTTGATTTAGCTTATATCTAAGAAGTTTTGTCCCTCATTCTGAATTATTAATAAATTATTTATCACTTTCTCGAAAAACTGGGCACTGTATATTACATCACGTGCTTTTCACGTAATATTTATAAACATTGGTATATATTCAATGTGTTTCAAATACATTAACAGATTCTCATACATCGTCTGCATCGGAGACGTCTAGTCCAATACTTTACTGTGTGTTTACATTTCTGTGAAAGTACTCCAAGTAACTAGCCCCTGGTTAAATATATAATTTTCCCAGAGGTATAATCGATTGAGGATTCACGCGAGCTCCAACAGCATTAAAGTTAATGAAGTTTTCTCGTACAAATGTGAAGTGTGATCTATATATTATTTAACGGAAAATAAATTAACGATACAATTGATAGTTTAAATTATAAATACTATTATATATTGAATTATAAATTCTATTATTATTATATATCCATAAGAGCTATATGTATTGATAGCTCTTATGGAAACAAAGTTTTTATTAAAAAGTTTCTTGATCTTTAAATAAACAAGAGAAAAATAATGAAAAAAATCAGGTAAATTCAACCATAAACATTTAATTTTGTCAAACTTTTCTGGATACTTAATGGGATAAATAAATAATACTTTTCAAAATTACTTCTTGAATATTAAGAAATGTAGTTATTTGTTACAAATCCAAACGATGTTAGTTATACACCCTATAAAAAAAAAAAAAAAAAAAAAAAAAAAAAAACACCGAAGCACCAAGAAGGATTTGCCCGATTGTAATGAAAATTCGTATGCAACAACATTTGGACCGAACATGTAAATGATTAAAATTTGGTGTCAATTGAATGAATAGCGGGAGCTACAGCACATCGGAACCACGCACTCAGTCGGTGTATATAAAAATTCAGTCTGGTGGTCAAATTTTCCGTTGCATTGCGATTTAAAATACCTTTAAACGACTGAAAAAAATGCCTCGCCGGAGGAATAGAGCTAATTACGAGCAACTGTCAGAGTTTGAAAGAGGTCGTATTATTAAATTGAAATAGATACTTTGGGCAAATCGGTGAATCACTCGACATATGGGTCGAAGCTATGCGGCGATTAGAAGATGCTGGCAAGATTGGGTGGACATTGGCAGATTTCCGCTTCATGATGGTAGTTGTCTACCTAGAGCCACAGCAAATCGGGAGGACAGAGGTAAAGTCAAATCAGCTATCACATAGATGACTCATCGTCATCAACCATCAGACGTACGACTTGGACACGAGTGTCCACCATGACTATTCACAGACGTCTGATAGAGCAAAATCTACACTCGTACCGACCGTTACGTTCTATGCCACTCACGCATGCCCGCTGTCGAGCCAGATTAAATTGATCCTCAGATCGATCAGGTTGGAATGATGCTGACCGGGGGCGTATAGTGTTTAGCGACGAATCCAGCTTCCAACTGTGTCCTGACAATCATTAAAGACATATCTGGAGACGCCCAGGGCAGCGTGCCCATCCTGCTTTCACTATTGCACGCCACGCAGGCCCTCAGCCAAGAGTTAGGGTCTGGGGTGCCATTTCCCTTGATAGCCAGGCACTTTTGGTCGTCATTAGAGGCACACTTACAGCACTGCGGTAGGTCGACGGTATTCTGCGACCTGTTTTGCTACCGTTCCTTTAGCATTAACCTATCCTTATTTTTCAGCAAGATAATGTCAGACCACATACAGCACGTGTTGCTATGAACTGTCTTACAGCTTGTCAAACACTTCCTTGGCCAGCCAGATCTCTCTCCAATCGAGCATGTCTGTGATATGATGGGGAAGACGACTGCATCTACTATATAATGTTGATGGGACCCGACAATTGGAGCAAATTTGGCAAGAAATACTACAGGAGACCATCAGGGAGTTTTATCACTCCATGTCATGTCGAGTGGTAGCTTGCATCCAGGTTAAAGGTGGGTCAACACCTTATTGAGCTATTTACTTTGTAACTATGTAATTCTGAAATAAATCATTAAATTTTTCAGAAGTTTTAATCATTTCTTATTCTGTACATAATTTTCCTGTCCGCCAATTTTGGTCTTCATCGGGCAACTCCTTGTTGGTGCCTTCTTGAGGTTTTTTGTTATAGAGTGTGTATCTATAATGCATTATATCTATATTAAATTTCACAAGATTACGAGGCTGCGACAGCTAAAGTTTAAAAAAGATTCAACAAAATTATATTATGCAATTAATGTTGCGTAAAATTTAATTTTAAAATTCTTATTTGTTGAATTATAGTTGATATCCATGCTTTTTTTAAATTGTGCAGAAAAATAACGAATTTTTTGCTAATACTTGGAAAGTAAGAATGGGATATAATAACTATTCTAAAAATGTAAATGAAAAATTAGAAGAAAAAATTGGCTAATCACAATAAATCCATTACGAATTTCAGGCATTTAATATCGCATTGATATATTGGTCAAAACTTCAGATTCTCATTTTATGGGAATCGTATTCAAATCTTTTCCACGTACGTTAATATGCTATAAATTCAACATTTTATTAAAAAAAATTGTTTAATCACTCATTTTACTCTGTTATGCTACATGAGCTACTTGTTACGTCAGAATTTTTTTCTTTCTTAGTAAACATGCAACAACTTGCGTAAGACAAGACATATTAAATTGAAACGGAATTTTGATTTTTTGGACTTTATATATTTGATATTAATTCACCAGATATGATCAATTTTTCAAGAAATATTCTGTTAACTTTAGACCCCTATATGTGTACTTAACCTCATATGTTATAAATAATAAAAGCTGAACTCCGCTAACGAAGTTCTGAGAGAGAAAACTTTCCTTGTTAACCAACTAATATCTGTACACAGTTCTTCTTTCATGAAAAATATTACGTCGTTCATTCCAAAAGAACGTTTGAAGAAACAACTTTGATTACGGGGTTAGGAATCCATTCAATAAATTCCTACTAATCTACCACCAAAAAATAGCAGACCGTTTTCCAATAAATAGACCAAGGAGAAAAAAAATACAGCAAAATCGGACATCATCCGGAAAATCGAAGAAAAACAATTAACTGGATTACGGCTTTTACACCATGTCAAGAACGTGTTTCTTTTTCCTCTGGTTAAAAGAGTTACCAGCAGGTGAAAAAGGGGTCTTCTAAACCTGCGGTAGATTGATGATTTCTTGGAAAAGAGTTTACCGGTGGGGATTCTCAACCTGCGATGAGGGCTGAATGATTGATCGGTAAAATGCAGGTTTGGCTAAGTGAAACAGCTGCTCCAGAAGATGATATGGTATCGTAGAGAAAGTTACTTTGTGATAAAAGAGGGTTTTCTTACTGAAAAAACATTCGAATCAAGAGAGAGTTCAATAAATGAATGGGGTTATAGTAAATTAATAGGTAAGGTTGCTCATCGCAACGACATTTGACTTTGCATCATGTCAGTCGGGTATCTCTTATGCTATTTTCATTTAGTACAAAATAACAGTAGTTAAACTGTTAACACATTCTTAGATACCACAATGCTCATTTATCATCACAATTTGATTTCTCGAATATTCAATAACGTACGAACAGTAATAATTCATTTTTTAGTAATTAATTTTTTTCTTGTATGCAACATATTTTGTGTTATTCTTTTCTGTATATTTATTTTCTGACTTGACATTAAAAGACTCAGAATAAATTTTGCATTTAAATAAAAATAAAAAAAACTCGTCATTCTTTTACAATTTAAAATTTTAAAAAACTCGTTATTTATTGAACATTATATGATTATTGATTTTATGATTTATAAATTACTTAAAAACTAGATACCTTTCTAGAATAAAAATATAATCCTAGACCTGAAGGATTGATACCAATATAAAAATATTCTAGCATTGAATTTAGAAATAGATATTAAATATAGAATAAAGCATCGAATATAGAGAAATTCTGGAATGAATATTATTAAAAGTAATGCATCTCAAAGGAGAACTCGAAAGAGGCGGATAAATTACTGGTCGGAAAGAGGGCTCTGTTCTGATGTAATTTGAACATCTTACCAGAAAACGCCTACGGGTCAGCTCTATCTTATACAATGTTCTTCAATAATCATCATCCTGCAAAATAATCACCATGTATAACTTTGAATAGTTTCTAACAATATAGTTCTGTGCTTCCCAAGAGATGAATATGCTTTCGTATTATATGGAGGTTCCAACTACTTCGCTATAGATCTCAAATAAGGAAACCGATATTGTTTGTAATTCAGTTGTTGATGCCCTGCAATTGACAGTACAGTTACGTGTTAAAAGGAGACAAGAACACTTTTGGTTCAAAAGTGTTTTCTTCGCTTATTTTCCAAACTATGTATTCGAGAGTTAAGTGTTTTCATTGACCTTTGAAATTAAAAAAAATGGAGACACATATCACAATTTGTTAAAATCATACAAATTTATATACATATATTTCCAACATTAAACCAAACACCGAGTCAATTTATTTCGATACAGATAAAAATATTTTGAATAGAAAATTACAATAAATTAGATTTATAACGTTAGTATTTTCAGACAGGAATCTAAAACATATGTGTTCATGAAAATATTTTAATGAAGCAGAAATGTAGAATCAGTCATTCGGATCCATCAAAATGTGAATTAAAGGAAAGAGGTATTCGTTTAAAAGAATGTTATTGTTGTCAAAATATGATTCAGAAACTTTTTAAAAACATGCAAGTGACAGAGATTTAAAATATTTTATGAGCTGCAAATTAAAATTCTGATTTATTGGTTCAGCGAATTGGCTTATGTGCATCTGGTCGAACTGATTCTAAAATACATTCAATGAAATCGACAGTAAGACATAATCAAGATTGGAGTTGGAGCTAAAGTGATTGCTTAATATTCTAATACAATCATAGATATTTATGTATTTTACTTTAAATAATTTTAAAATATTTTTTTTTCATCAGTCAGATGTATTTTTCAAATAAATAAGGTAAAAATATATTCAATTTAAATTATTACATGGAATACATATTTAAAATTACTCTAAATAGATTTGTTTCAACAGACTTGTGTAAATTAATTAATTTTATGAAAATTTTATGTAATAATGTCACGAATTAATATAAAGGTAATACATTTGAATAGCTTCAGACATGTAACTGCTACAAGTTGGAAAGTTATTTAGTAAAATATTTTTAAGATATTCTATTAAGTAAAGGCATCAATACATTTGTATTTTCATTACAAAATAAAATAACTTCAATGTCCCCTATTTCTTTCCCTCTGTTGTCATTGTTAAGTTCATTTAAAAAAACACAAAATTATACAATGAAATAAATGGAAAATTGACAGAGATAAGATTACAAAGATAACTAAGATTTTATTCTGATAAAACGAATAAAAATTCATTAATCTTTACTCGTAAATCTATAGCAATTACTCCTAAGCGAATCTGATTTAATGTTTAAATGGAATTAAGGATGTAATTCTTACGCAACCTACAGATTGAAGACCTTAGACTAAATAAAGTTTAGGGTTATTGATCCCGCGTCTTTAGTAGAGCTTTAAATGAAGGTCTAAATCAATGAACCTTTGTAGAATCGCACTATATCTTTGATCATACGTCTCTTCAATCAGAGTAGTAGGAATTTTGATGACTTCAGCGATTACTTCCGTTCACTCTGCCTACCACCAACCATAGTAATAAATACTTTGCTACTTATAAATGAATGTCCTCTGTCCTATTCAATACACTTCACTAATTTTATTTTTAACAACAAAATTCACGTTTCATGCAATAAGAGATATTCTCAATTCAAACAACATCATATTATGATTTTGATATGATATGGACTTAAATATGATGTTGTTTGAATTGAGAATGTCTCTTATTTCATGAAACGGGAATTTTGTTGGTAAAAATAAAATTAATGAAGTGTATTGTATAGGACTGAGTACATTTATTTATAAGCAGCAAAGTATTTAAGTCCCTAATAATTAGATAAAGGATAATGCGTGAAAGTATCCCTCAATAAATCAGGGGTTTTGTGTCAGATTTGTAATTAAGTATAAGATAAACATAATTAGTTATTTTATGCAAACAATATAACATTCTTTAAATATCATATATATTATACATCAATTACTTTGACAATTTGCATAATTTTATATTGCAATACAGTTTATAACATTAAAAGAAAAATAAAATTTTCTCGTATTCAAAAAAAGTTAAAACTATTTAGGTTATGTACAGTGATATAAAATTATATATAAAAATATATTTTAAAAATCTAAAGAAGTTTTTTGGAAGGGAAAACGAATTTTTAAAAGATAATTCTAAATAAAAGAAAAAAAAATATGGAACATAAAATTCTTCTTTATTTTTCTTTAAGTTTATGTCTCATATTCTTGCAACGGAATTTTTTTCCCTTATTTAGTTTATATTTCGATTTTCAAGCTTCTTCAAAAAATCTACAAAAATAGAACACTGATGATTTCCTAAGTTCACTCAAAGAACTAACGAACTTTCAAAGTAAAAGAAAGATCGAAGTTTCAAGAAATAAAACAATTGAAGTTTTCAGAAAGTTCCTTTTGACATCAATAATTGATGAGAAAGGCAAGAGCAAAAGTGCTGAAGCACTCTTTAAGAGAAAATTCCATTAGAAGGCATGGAGTTGCGGAGTTGGCAGTCTTTCCTCCCCCCCCCCCCGCCCCCCCCCCCAAAACTCTGATGTATTATTCTAATTAAATATCTTTGAAAAAGTTAATTGATACTAGCATCTGGTAATCTTCATCTAAGATTTTCTAGGTGAACTTTTCCGTAATGAGACTATTAAATTATGTGAAATATTGTAGTATTCAGAGACACACGTTCTTTTATTTATGTGTCTTAGTCAAACTAAAAGAGTTGATAGAACTCATAGAAATAACTTTAATTTTGATAGGCACAAAATTAAAATATTTTCTTCCGTAAATTTATTAATAATAAATACATAGCATTTTGCTTCCTCAAAAATTATAGTCCTATTTATCCCATCAAAATTTCATCTAGCATAGAATTTCATATGGATCAATTTATATAATCAAAATTTTATCTAGTTTCTTACAATGATCTCATTGGTGTCAGGAATTTTTAAATTTTTCCATTTTAGACGTAACATATTAGAAATTCATAAAAAAAAACAGTTTTTCAAAATTTTGTTGTATGATTATTTGATTTAATTCCCTTTTAGTTTTATGCAACACCAACTTTTTTGCATAATTTTCTTGAATATGTGATAAGATATATTATAAGTATCACAATATGCTATAAAATGTGCATTATTAAACGTAAGATATTGTATAAATAACTCTTTGCATATTTCAAACGCATTTGGTTCATGTAATATTTCTCGTATTTTCTGTTGCAGTAAATATTTCTTACATTCTTAAGCATTTTATTAAGCAAATGGAATAAAAACTTTGACATTCAACAAGCCTTAAGAAGACCTTTGAATTTTCAGAAACAATGAAATAAAAGTTATTAAGAATGTTGAATTTTGATATAAATATAACACTTAATAATTCTGAAACTAAGAAATTATAGAATATCAGAATAAATATTCTCGATAGGAACCTCAGCAAATTTTCCTTAAAGGCTTAGAATACCAAATATTAATTGTTTTGAGTCGGGTATATTTTATACATTTCTATGATTTGCTTCAAAAATAATTTTAATAAAATGTACAAAATGTTTCCGTGTCACGAAAATGTGTGCAACTCGAAATCTTTGTCTCAAAATATAAAAGAACTATTATAATGAAAAAAAGCTTCCTACACAATATGAACTTAAGTAATTTAAGTTAATTTGTCTTAAATTTTCTGAGTGTTTCGTCCATATTATATTTTTATTTGTACTTATTAATACGTTCTGTATTAATCGTAATATTTATTTACACTTTTAATAATAAATAAAAAATAAAATATTCAAAAACGTTTTTAAAATGTATGTAAAATCAAACTAGTTACTTAGTAAAAAATGAAACAAATTCACACATACAGCAACGAGGAAAGATTAAAGGGTCCCCCCTCACTCCCCCCCCAAAAAAAAATCTTATGCAGTCTACAGTTGAGTCATGTAATATTTAATGTTCATGCAGAAAAATTCGGTGAATTAATACTTTGGAAACCTGGAAGCCAAGATACTAAGCGCACCATATATAACAACGGAGATTCTTATCTAATAACTTTAATAGTAATTGCGATTCTCATATAAATGCAGTTAGTAACTATTAAATTAGTTTGATCAATTTTTCATTCTTAAAGGTTTAAATTCCATGAGTAACTATGCTTTTTTCTGGTAATGCGAGAAGCACGTGATTTTAATTTGTATTTCAGACTGAGTAATCTGTTTCTATGTACTAAATACCTTTTTTAATTCAAAGTACCAATCATAAAATTATATTTTTAGATATTATATATATTAAATACTGTTTCTAAATGAATCCTGTATTGTATTTATTAACAGTAAGAGAGAGAGAAACCTAAAGAATAATTTTTTTGGATTTGGGTTGCTTTCAGTATTGTTTTTCAGATTAAAATGTTAGTAATTGAAGATTTGAATCCATTTCTTCGATTTGTCATAAATATTTTTAACAAAATTCGTTTTGTTTCTAAAAGAAATTGTAAAGTTAAATGCATTCAGGAAATCTCGATTTGCTAAATACAGATTACGTATCAATTGCTTCATAAAAATCACAAAACTATAAGAGTATTTTTACCTATAGAATCATTCCAAACACAAAGTATTTGCTACTTAAATCAATTTCCATTAAATGATAATTAGCTAATTTCTATACCGAGCAGACGCAGACTTTTGGCATTTGACTATTTAACTGTTTGGTAGGCTTACTTGAAAACACAATTAACATAATTGCTTCCATATTATTGGTAGAAAATAACACTATGACTACATAACACTGAGTGGATGTTGCAGTATTTGCAGCTAAATAATTATAATTGAGTGTCTAAATATTTGTGCATATAATGGAAATGAAATTAGTCGAATTTCAAATGTACTCTTCGTCAAGAAAATGCGTGAATTTGTAACATCTGTCATTAACTTAAATGAAGCTTCTCTATGTATAATATAACTCATTTATTAAATTTGAATTAATTTAAATGACGTAATAAATAATGGAAAACATAAAGTTTTAATAACAAATGAATTTGTATTATGGAAGTAAAAAAATCAAGATATTATATTATATTTTTAAATCACTTTTCTGTAAGGTTTATATCCTATTCCCTCTTAAGAGTTAAATCTTTGGAATACATTTTAAATGAATAGTTACAGTGAGTTCATATATCTCCTCAACCAAATAATGATACAACGGAGCCAGGATGTATTATTTAAGAAGTAATCTTTTAATTTAGAAATATATTAGAAATATTTGTTTTTCTATAGTATCTTCGGAATCATTGAGAAATAATTATTTGACATTAATAATGTCCTCTTCTTCTCAGAGATGCTTAATTGATGATAATCTTCAAAGTTCTCCGCAAAACATTTTTTTTTTAAATTTCCCAACCTTATCAACAATATTTCCTTACAAAATAATATAAATAATTTCACTTCTAATAAATATCCATAGTGCTCCACTAACAATGTAAGGGAATAATGTTAAACCTATACAGTTATTCAATAATGTACACATCTGTCGAAATTTGACAGTCTCAACTCAAGAGCATGAAATGATGAGCAATAAAAATATTTTTCACAAACACATTTAAACCAACAAATCGATATAACATTTAAATTACCTTTCCAAAAATCAATTATCTTCGAAATATTTTGTGTCCCAACCTTATTGGAAAAATACCCTAATCACTTTCAATAATAATTTGAGCATTTTTACATTATTTTCGGATAATCGCCACAAAGGCCAGGGGTATCCAATTTAATGACGGAAGGGGAAATTGACCCATAAATGTATTTCAAACCCTTTCGTCTAGACGACAGAAAATTACAGTATTTCTTTTTTCCCCACATCAGCATTTCCTTTAATCATTGTTTAGATCCAGAATCAATAAGGAAAGAAACTCTCAGCGCAAGAAGATACTGAAATAATGAACATGTTCTCGAGTATTTCCTACCATAAAAAATTGCTTGATTAGTTGTGATTGCGTCGGAAATGAGAAGACTTCATAAAGAAATGATATCTTTGCAAGTGACATTCTAATTTCCTTCATTTCTGTCTCTCAACGACAGATATATATATATTTTAATGATGCTTATTTATCGCGCTTTGTTCAAAATTTTGGAATGGTATATATCTTCAATTAGTGAATTTATTTCTTTATCGCAGTCATATATTGACTTTTTTTAATCTCTCATTTTTCAGGAGTTTTCTTTGATTTTAGTATCTCCTTATTGACAATCTTTTCATCAAATAAGAAATAAATTTTCTTATAAATCTAGTGAGTGGTTTAAATTTTACGTATAATTTATCAAAATTTATTTAAAACACAGATTTAAAAATGATATTTTTTATTATTTTCACAATTAGAAAAAAACTTTCTTTTTCACTAAACCGATGACAGAACGCTGATATTATATTTGTTTCTTTAATACATAAAATATAGCAAAATCACTTTTAAATTAGACTTAATCATATCATTTAAAATTGCGTATCTTCACTGACATTCTCAGTCGATATTCCAAGAATGGAATTTCATAAAAAAATTAATATTCCAAAATTACTGGGAAATGTGGAAAATTTCATTTTAACAGTTTCAGTTGAATTTAGATTACCGACATAAAATGTGTCACCTTTACGGGTATATAAGTTCTCTCTCACTCTTCCTTATTTTTCTTTTATCATCACCAATTTTATAAAAACACCCATTTAAAATCACCCTTTTTATTTGCAAGAAAATATTTATTTTAATATTTTCTATTTAATTAATTTTATACCATTCCAAGACAAAACATTAAGGAATGTCTGATACAACTAATTTTTAAAACAGTATATTATTTTTTTATAAATTTTGTTTGATTTGTGCATTAATTTCAAATCAGAAGGTACATAGACATCAATTGTAATTTTATGTGTTATTTGAGCTGTAATTACTTATTAGAAACCATATGATATTTAAAAACAGTAATAAATGATTAAATTGGTTTAAGGCCTCTGGTTATGAATTCTTAAGAAAATGAAATGGCCAAGAAAAAGAAACTTATTTAAAAAACCAATAATAATTATCTGTAAGAAATACTGTTTCTCTAACATTGTGCAGCATATTACATATAAAATAAAATGTTACCCATTCTTCAAGACTGTGTGTTGAATAAAAAATTGTAAATCAAGTGACTATCAAAAATTATCTAACAACATTTTATGTAACTCTGGTCTTATAATACGCAATATATCATTCTATTTTGAATCACAGAAAATAATTGGATAAATTTTGTCTTTAGAATTTTACTTAATGTATTAGACACATTAAATTTTCAAAGTATTTTTAAGCAATAATTTGATACTGTAAATGAATTGTTATTTTTTCTGTAAAATGCTTTAATACTTACTTGTAATGGTACTTTTCACATAATATTCAAAAATGTAATAATTTAAAGCTGTTATGTGAGAAGTTTTAATTAGAAAATGTGTCATCTAACATATTTCAAAAATATTTCGTCATTCATAGTTAAAGTATCCTAGATTCACACGTGAAACACTTTCTTAATAAGAACTGGTAAAACTGTCACTTAATTTAGAAATTTTATTCAGTTTCTGTAACGAAGCATTTGTCTATAGAAAAAAAAATTATTACATTTAAAAATGCAGTATCTATAAAAAAGAAAATATCTTTTTTACATTAGTAAGCCCTCAAATAAAAAATATTCTTTTTTTGTGGGGCTTATTCACATAAACAAACATTTGATATTGTATAAACATCATACTTTTTATATATGAACACAACATTTGGTTATTGCAATTTTACATTCATGTTCAGCAGTCCATCCAAAGGCGGAATGGTTGTTTAAGAAAATTCCTACTGTGTAAATGATACAAAATTGCAATGCAAATTAAATAACTCCATCAACATTTTAATATACTGAATGAAATAATTCTCTTTATTTCTTTTTTGAACTCTTCACATTTTGACTGAGCATTTCAAATTAACTAGAAAAATTTATTATTATTGTTATCAGAAATAGTTAAGAATTAATGCTTGTCAACTTACAACAAAAAAAATAATAGAGCTTTTTATTATAGAGCACAATATTTTTTTTTAAACACAAATTTTGTGGTAGGAAATTTCCAATTCCTGATTTCATGTAGACTACTTTGTTGCAAAGGAAAAAGAAATAAAATCCATTATATTGACCAGACCCTGTTAAATCACGACTCACTTAATCGTTTTCCTTCAATTTCCGGGAAGATCTAAACTTGTTTCTATTTTTGTGGAGATAGGGATTTTATTGGAAAACGAATCTCCTTCTAACTTAGAAAAGTATAGGGATAAATCTGTAGCCATTACAAGAAAAAAAGTTTTTAACAGAGTCTAACACCTTCCACGTTGAAGAAAGAGAAAAACAAGCTGCAAAAATATAAAATGATTCATTATCAGATATTTACCACCGTATGTTTTTCTTACATTATTTTCCACTAAAAGTTTTAACATTATGTTTTTCTTAGATTATTTTCCACTAAAAGTTTTATTTTCTTGAATGAAATGGAATTTTTTTAAAATTCATTTGATAAAACAAAGTGACAAACAATATACTGTAACTGAATAAATTTTTATCAAAAAATATGCTCTTATATTAAAATTAAGAGAACCAGTAACAAATAAATTGTTTTAAATGTCAATACCATATGCATTTGTAGTACAATCTCGTGAAACCGAATCTTCTCCAGATAAACCGGATCGGATTTTGTTTTTAAATTTGTGAAGCAGTCAAAAATTTCCATAACATTTAGTTTTTAATTCCCGTATATTTTAAAAGATATTCTAAGTTGTTATGTTCTAAATATGAATATATAAAAAGGAAGATGTGGTAGTGGGACTTCGCAAAGTCAAGAAATTTTTAACTACACTTCTCATCACCGGTAACAAATAACATACGGTGATACAATAAAACAAACTACTTTCAAATGGCAAAAAAACTACTTTCAGGTTACTTTTCCTGTTTATAAAGTAGATATCTTTATGTTTTGCAAATGTGATTCACCCTCCATTTGTTATAAATAAAGATGGTTTCCCGTAAGTATGTTTTATTTTATTTTTTCTCATTTTCCGGTTAACGAGGATTTTTGACAGGTTCGATAACTAATTAAACCAATTTAACAAGGATTTTACTACTTATTGTACTTAACATAACCTACCGAACTACAGCGTAAAAATTGTCACGGTCTTTGAAAAACATAATATATTATCTTAATCTTGTCCATGATTAATTCAGATTTGTGTGTCAAGATACTCGGAATTCACAGGTACCTTGAATACCAACTGTTTTATATATATCCTTCAAAAACGTGCAGTGGACTCAGGTCTTAGACCTGCAATGTCTGTTACATGCCTTTCACTCCACCGCTATAAATGTACCATGTTTAAAAAGTGTCAGACAGACTAAACTGTATACTCATAAATATGTCAGTTTCGCTTCTATTATGATCGTGATAATAGTCATATTAGCAGATAACTTTCTTTGCGTGTAGTGTATCTCTGTCATTGTGAATTACAGTAAACTAACATTAAACAATATTTTGTAAGCCTGAAAATTCGAGGGTATAGTTGTTGCTCCTTCGATCACTCGAGGAGAGTGAATAATGGAGTTGGATGACTCAAGAGATGGATATGGCTATGCTGCTTCAAACATGGTGAAACTGTAATATAGACGTTTGAAAAAACAGGAAAAAAATTTAAAAAATGGTTGGCAGAAAGGTGGGTAACAAACAGAGAAGGATCACTAAGGTATCCCGGGAGAGCGTCACCTAAGTTTACCAAGGATGTAAACCATATGTGAAAAAAAAAATATTATTGCGGTTTCTTTGGATTAATGATTCTCGTTCCTCCTAAATATGAGGTAAGCATTATATGGCATATAACTCAAGAGAACAATGCGGAATCATCAAGAAATTGTTCTAGAATAAAATAACCTTGAGAATTG
Organism: Nephila pilipes; assembly: GCA_019974015.1. Taxonomy (NCBI): domain Eukaryota; kingdom Metazoa; phylum Arthropoda; class Arachnida; order Araneae; family Nephilidae; genus Nephila; species Nephila pilipes. The sequence goes on along the minus strand of BMAW01078267.1, from coordinate 121,437 downwards.
TGAAATGTCTAAAGTGAAGAAAATATTATTCATTTTTACATAAAAAGTATTTATCGAAAATGAAGCGACAACTTCGGCTTTGTGACAGAGTAGACAACGGAATAGAATGCGATCCACGGTTCTACAGCAAATGGTGTCTTCTTGTTATGTATTAACAAACTTTTAGTTGTTGTTAGAGTTTTCAGACAGCCTGTATAGTCACCTGGTTACAAATAAGCGTAGGAACATACCTTACAAGTTTCTGCAGGCTTGAGGGATTTCCAAAACGTCGGTTTCTGAGTAAGATCCACTTGTGCCAAGGGTAAATAAACATCTCCAATAGGGTCATCTCGGCTGAACCTGTCCCAATCGTAAACATTCAGATGGAGAATAGACTTCTGCAACTTGTGTAAAGGAAAACCTGGAAGAGATTTAAGTAATGTTGAAGGTACATAAATATTTCCTTGAAATATATTTTTATATATTCATACATTTATATTTTTACAGAAATCATTCCTTTCTACTTGAAATAACCCTTGATAATTATTCATGATGTACACTAATTTAAATTTTATTTTTGAAATATTAATTTAAATTTTAAAAAAAATATTAATACACATGCCTTCTAATATATAGCCAATGTTATTTCTTGGAAATCAAATGCCATGTCGTGTTATGTATGATTCTCGCACAGCACTGAGATGTTAGGAATAATAAAGGTATAAAATTGTTTCAATTGGAATTTTCTTCAGAATTTGTTTGAAGATCATCAATGTGATTATCAATTTTACTTTTTTGAATCTGTTTTCAATTCATATAGTTTTATTAGACAGATACAATACATGGATAGAAATAATTGTTACAGCATCTCAAAAACCAGTTGCATTTGCATCATGCTCATTTATCTTTAAAGAATAAAAAAAATGAAAATTGGATGCGAAATAAATTAAAATGCAGGGGATTGTTGAATTATCTAGAAACATTTTTGTAGATGCTTTTCTTCATTATTTAACAAGATATTAAATATCATTGTCGCACGGGGCTCAATATACAGAACATATTTGATCTTTTGCAAGATAATACAGCTCAGTTATTAAGTCCAAATAATTACAGATTCATGTTCTTAACTTTGTGACGTCAAAATAAATTACGGTTTTCTCTTCAACGGATTTATGAACGTTTTTTCTGTATGAATCGTTAAAAATTAAAAGTGATTCATGTGAACTAAATTGAGATTACAAAGCGTAATTAACAGATTTGATTTGATGCATACATAAGCTGAGAAGAATTTAATGTATGGAGCGAATATTAATTATTTGATGATAGTGAATCTAAATGAGACGTCTAAGCTAGCCATTCTTAACCCAGAAGCTCTCAAAGTGACCTTAGAAGAGATAAGAAATGGGATTAAAAATTTAATCATCACTTTTAACTATTCTGCTCAATAGAATCTAAGTGAATTGATAAGAAATAAATTAATATCCACTCACAAATGATAATTGAAAACAGTTTAGGAAAAGTAGCCTTAGAAAGAATATATTGCATTCAGGATTTAAATTATTCATACCTTACATTTATAAAGAAGGTAAGTCAAATAATAATGAACGAGCGTTAAAAATGTATTCCTTATGATACAGATATCGAAAATAAAGATATTTATAACGCATGTGAAATAGACGTTTACGCTTCCATTACAAAATATCAATATTATAAAATGCTATTTTATCTTACAACTATACCCTATTCGAGTCAGTTCTGAAAGTATAAGCTGTATCCGAATATCAATTCACCGATGACCACTTCACACTAATAGTTGAGTCAAGACTTTTAATATGCATATATATCTCGTACTGCAAACCTTCATGGGAAACTATTCGCAATTCATAAGTATTAGCTCATCAATCTTAACCACTAACTTCCATTATAATTTTTATAGGTCATACATGCAGTTCGTTTAGAAAAAGAGGACATGAAATCAAATAAAATCATATGAAAGCCCCCAACGAAATGTGTTAGTTTAATAGAAATACGCGAAGATATCCATTATACTCTATGATTAAAGGTTTTAATGCCTATTATATTTTATGCCATTTAAAATCTTTTTTCAAAGATATATTTAAAACACTTAAATTTTTTTGCAAAAACACCTCGATAAGTATAAGACAAAAGAAACTGATTGATTAAATTTATTGATCAAAAGAAATTGATTGATCTTCTGTTAAGTAGGAAACTGATAATTTTAAAGCATTTAATGAATTTAAACTACATTACTTATACCGCTTTCAAATGTTTCAGAATTGTGGCTTTTATATTACACTTTTTCAAGAATCCCTTTATAATAAATAATGAAAAAAAAAAGTTTTCGAACGGCATTTATTTCTTCGAAGTTTTCAAACATTAATCGTAAGCATGGATTCTCAGACCAACTAAAGATTCCAGGGGAAAAAAAAAAAAAACTTTTGAAATCTTTTCTATTAAGTACGAAACACTCCGCAATATTTTATGATTTCCATAGGAAAAAAATAATACTGAAAAACAATAGAGATTTGTCTCGATTGCTCGAAAACTATTCTTCTCTGCAGTGAAATGAAACGACATATTTTTACACTTTTCCATTTGATAAGATGTTGAAATTTTATTATTGAAGGAGAAACAACAGAAGGTAGAATAAATGTATATGCATGAGATAAAAAAAATCATCGAGGCATAGAACATTTCTCGCCCAAGACATTATAGTGAAATATTGGTCAATAATATAGTTCGAAAATAGGGAGAAGAATTCCAAATCATAAAATACTTTTGAAACATAAAAATATTTAATACGATTCAATTCATGAAAACATTATGAATCATTTTAATTATATATATTTTCACATAAGAATCATCAGAATCAAAGGTACTTTTGTCTTAAAAATTCTTACTAAGAATAATTTGACGAAATTAAGCCCAGTAAAAAGTATTGATATTTTTCTGAATCTGACAAAAAATAAAAATATTAGAAAAACTATCCGTTACCAACAAAAAAGAAATGGATATGAATTTTTTTCATTCCCTGGTATTTTAATTAATTAATTATTCAATTAACTAGTTACGATATTCGGGATACAGATTCAGTGATAGCATATTTACTTAAATATTTTATTTCGATTATGTATTTTTACAATACAAGCTCCAATAACTTTACATAAATTTAATCTGCTTAAGTGAATGGAACCTCTTGGGAAGGAAAGTATTGTTCCAACGTGTAAGTTATAATATTATATGACGATTGAAATTAAAATAAATAATATTATGATTTTTTGTTTACAATTCCATTGCCTAACAAATTACGTTTAAATGTTCTGTGTGCGCATATTTCTGTAACTCTGCATACCTTCCTTAACAAAAATTGAAATAAATTTTCAAAAATGTAATATGGTTGGAACCCTTATCTCGTGGTAGTTCGGGTCCATATATAATAAACTAAAAGTTATATGAACTTAATTTATAAACCACAAGTTATATAAATTAAGTGATAATGCAAATTCTAATATTGAAATGGATTTTCTGTATTACAATTGCTCTCGTTTGACATTATTTTTAATTATTACAGAAATTGCTTATACAAGAAAAAAAATTACAACTCTCAAATTTAACCACTAAAAATGGCTGAAAGTACTACTAATATACAGACTACCGCCACTTAGCCATATTTTTGTCTTCTTTCTTTTGCGATTAAAATCACCGTCTACATTTTAGGATCAGGGAACTAACGGTTCTGATTTCATGAGAGATTTCTATTCTACCCGTGCATCGTTTTTGGATGGGAAAGTAACTTTCGACCTGTTTATTTCGCATGTTTCTAATACTTTCATCAGGAGTGTAAATTTGCATTTATAAAAAAAAAATAGTTTATTGCAAATTGAAACTCCAAGGCATGTTTATCCTACAATATCTGAAACAGTAAACGGAAAAAAAGTATTAATATATGTGCTCGTAACAAGAAGTCCTGTAATTGTTTGAAAAAACATTAATCGGAATAACATAAAAAGTGAGCAAAAGTAAAAACGCAAGTTTACTAAACACGATATAACTGTACCCTGTAATAGTTCAAAAATAGCTAAATGTTTCTCGCGGAACATACATCTAGCACTTAAGGCAAGCGAAACCTTAAAATTTCTATAATTTTGCAGTTTTTGGTTTTCTGTAAAAGTAGTAGGAGCGTCGCTGATTCCATAAATGTATTATTTATGAGATTTCGATTAATATATCTCTGGGAAATTGAATTTTAAAATGGAAAATGTATTGCAGAAAGATATCTTAATTTTGTTTTCTAAAAATGTATTTTATATGATTCTGGAAATCTACATAAGCCATATGCTTGTTATTTTCTACATCATAAAATGAAGCTATTTTCTATACAGTATATATATATATTCTAGTACACATTCAAAATTTTATGCAGTGCACAATATTGTTATAAAAATTAAAGGAAATTTAAATCTCTCTCTCTCTTTCTCTCTCTCTCTCATATAACTATTATTTTTACGTTCTATTTAGTTCAAATTTTGAAATTATAATTACGTTCAGTGGAAAGAATATTATATTTTTTAGTACTCTTTCGATTATTTTAAGTGAAAAATGCAGTGGATTTTAAGAAAGATGTATCTAAATAAAAGTGCATGACTTAAAATTTAAATTCAACTATTGATTGTTAATTGTTCATGCATTACTATTTATGTTCATAGATGTGATTTTCGATACATAAATTGTACATGCGTATAATGATATTTCAATGTTAAAATATGACCTGCACATTGCTTTTAATTTTTTAAGAAAAAATGAGGGTTATTTAAGCTTGTCATAAAATAAATTCATCGTCCCTTGTCCAAGACGTCTCAGTTAGCGTAAAGGCACACTAATTTATCAATAAATAAGTCAAAACCGTACAAAAAAAACCACTTATTTCCTCGACTTAAATATATTTCCAGCTCATAAGTACTTAAATTTAGCATTCTCAAAGCAACGGAAACGTTGGAATAAAAACTGACGTAGGTGAGGACATATCACCAATTCAGTTTTAATTAACAGGAAACACGGCAACTCGCCTTCTGGGATAATAGCAATATGGAGAGTTATGACTCTTACCAGCTGAAATTGAAACTTCACGCTAAGTTCGGCCAAGTGCGCTTTAAAAAGGCCTTTAATGGTTAGGATCGAAATAATGAATGGTGCAATACGTATAGGTTTTGATACTTTGCCAGGTTTTAGGATTTTTCCATAAATGCAGCCAGGAGTTATTTTTAGATTCATTCTTAAGGTACGGGAATTTGTGAAGTTCCGTGAGAATATGTTTAAGTATACATAAAAATGATTTCTTTTTAGGAGAGCAACGGAAACAGTTAAATTTATAATATTGCCTTGTATTGCATAATATTAGAATGAAGTATATTTTTAAAAACTTTTTTTCTTTTTTTTTTTTTTTTTTTTGGTTTTTTATAGAATACAGAAAATCATACCTGGAGCAAACCAACTAACAAATATAATATCCAACTGCAATGATTGAATTCTCAATATTACAATTCAAAAATTATGTAAAATACAAAGACATACACACACACTCACGCACTATATATATATATATATATATATATATATATATATATATATATATATAGTTTAGTTAGTTTGAAATTCTAAATACACTTTGATTCCTCACTTTCACCTTCCAAATTGTAAGAAATCAATTTTAATAATAGCTAATTATTAATGTAGCCATAATATATGTTAGATGTTATTGAACGTGCTTTTTAAAATCTTATGTAAACACATTTTATTTATTACGTAATTTTAATATTTTTTAAAAACATTTATAAAATTCGTAGCATGCGAAAATAAAAAAAAATAATAATAAATTAATGTAATTTTAATAGTATATATTTCAGCATAAATGAAATTTAATCAAATTATCTCATTCTTAAAAAATCTCCAGAAAGCCAGTTCCTTTAAAAAAGTATAAATTAAACATTTAATTTCAAGGCAACGGATTAGAATCAGAACATCAATTATTTTATTAATGAAAGAAATCCAAACATTCATTATATCTCACCATGTGAATAATTATTGTCATTTTATCTTTCTTTCATGTGATTAAAATGCTTGAAAATCGACAATAGTAGCCACTTTTCTAACAGGATCTCTGACCAGATAAAAGAAACTAATCAAATATCAAAACATAATGAAATATACAGTGAACGGATAAAGTGTTAAGAACTATTGCCCAATCACGAGTATATGATTATTGAGCAAATGAAAGTCAAACAATATATGCTTTATACAAGAAACCAATCCGTTACAATAGTTGTAACTGGATCTTAATTATCAGCTAAACGGCTGTGGAAAAAGAAGATCAATGCCAGTTAAAAATGCGTCTATTATAATTACGTGAATGAGACATTTCAATGAATAAGACTTTAAGCAAATATGTTAGGTATTTTCAGCAAGAGTTAAATGCTCAACAAAGCTAATATAAAATCAGAGGTTAACAGGATCAAGACTACCTGAAAATACGTCTACTGTACTTTCAAGTATGTATAAATTTACAATTATAATAATCAGGGTAGAAACGTACTTTTCAATTTTATTCATTTAAAAATAATATAGTAAAAAAGTACATTGAAGTCTTCCTTTATCCTGAAATTTACAAATGACATGTAGACCGCTATGCATCGTAATGATCTCGCTAATGGAATTTCATAGCGTAATACAATCCAAGGTTTAAATGAAAGCATTGTATAGAAATATCTTAGCAATATGTGAATGATTTTATAATGTTAATAATGTTTTAAGTTAATAATATTTAGCGATCTCTAACTGTTTAGTAGTATGCAAGATTTATAAGAATATTAGAGATCTTGCTAGCAGCGGTTTAAAAATTACAACGTAATATAGAGCCTAAGGTAGAGTAATATATTATTATACTAAAATATCTTTACTAAAATATAATTTCCAAGTATTTTATATGCTATCAATACTTCCCAGTTAAGTATTCTTGTAATTATCATTGTTCAAACGATAGATAAATCTTAATATATCATAACACCTTGCTTCGAAAAATACACAAACATTGTAACAGACAATTGCAGATTGAAATATATTGTGAAATAAAATACTTCTGTAACAGTGAGCTGAACAAAAATTTGCTTTTAAAAAGATTAGTGTTTTAATTGTCTATCAGATAAATGTTCCAGCACTCTCCAACGTTTAGTAGTAAGTACAATTAATCAAATGAGCATTTATTTGCTGTAACTATTAATAAACAACGATTCTTTTGCCTTCGAAACTAGAGGGATTTATATGATAAATGAGGTAATGTTTAGAGAATATTTTTTAAACTTGAGCAAGTATTTAGAGTCTGTTTATCAAAATAGGAAGTAAAAAGATACTTTCAAGAGTTGGAGAACATTTTTAATTTCAAAGTACATGTGAAAAATTGCTGCATCCGATCTTCATATATCTCACGTGTCGTGACTACCGATAAAGTTCGAAATTCTAGAGTTTTTCAGAGAGAAAGTAATTAAAATGCAATTATAAACCATGCAGTTAAGTTTTAGCTTCCAGATTTCGCGCAAATCAACTCATAATTAACTTCATTACTCAAATTATTTGTAAAAAACATCTATGCGCATTTTTGTCTTGGCTGACATGAAATTTTACAATACCTTCATCCATATTTAACAGAGAAACATTTGACACTTTTGTGAGTTAGGTTTTGATAAATTGCTTTCTAGTTGGTTATTTTGAAATCGATTCCAGAATTTTGTATTCACCTTTGACTGAATTCAAGGTCTGAAGTGTAACAGTGAACTATTTTAATTTAGATATGTTTAAGTAAGTTCATAATTTTTACCACATATGCTTATTTAAGAGAAAAACATTAAATAAGAAATTATTCTAGGAGACTTAAAATAGAATGCATTAACATAAATAAGAGTTTTATAAGCAATGCACTAATAATCAGAGGGAACCGATTTAACGATTTTTAAAGGGGAAACGATTTAAACGATTAAAACTATTTAACATATCCCAAAGAAAGGTGAAAGAAGATTTCTCTAATGAAGTAATGAATTTCTATTAACATTTTATTTCAGAATAATTAAACAACATTCTTAAAAGCCCATCAACATTGAACTAAACATAATTTTAGGCATTGCCTGAAAATGTTATATTTTGTAACTAACTGGACTATAAATTAATGTGGAATTCATAAAATATTTTACTTCTTTGCAACATTGTTTAGAACTGAGAAGTATTGTATCAATATGAAATATGTAATTTATAGTGTAAAATTTAGTAGTGATAGGAATGGTGTAAATTTCCAAAATCTGTAGAATATCATATTAAATTTTTAAGGAAAAACTTGAGAAAAAAATTCGAATGCATACATGAAATTTTGTTGTAATCAACTGTAAAAGTCACATTATGCATCGTTGGGATAAAGAATTCTGAATTATCATAAATTGAAAAAAAATGAGAAAATTATTTTTAACTTAAATCAAATATGTATAATTGATGAGTTTTAAGAATAATGAAACATTAAATCAGCAACAGCTTTCTTTCTCTAACTTTAATATCACCTTCTTTTCGTAATTGTTATTATTCTTTATTCAGTTATTATAATAAATTAATAGATGCAATAGTATTTTCAAATATCGACAAAGGTTTTTTACTTCAGGTTAAAAAACCCAACATCATTAAAACAAAAATATTTTTTCTATTATTATTATTATTAACACACACACACACACAAACATATATATATAAGTTTTACAGAAATAATGTAAAAATTATAAAAAACCCACAATCACGACTTTGTTTAGTAAAATAATAAATTAAAAATCTGTTAGCAAAATAAATTTGAAAATAACTAGAATTATTTCCATTAGATATAAATACAGAGGTTGACCAAGGTGATTGCCACATGCATATTTTCTCTTTCATATTTTCAAGCACAGAAAAAATAATATACCTGGATAGGAAATGTCAGCCCTTTTTAAAAGTATGTGTTTTGTTGTTTTACTTCGAAGTGATTAGTTATGTCCAAGCACAGGATAGGTTTAGTCATGCAGAGTAAGTTTTTAGTTCTCAATTTAAATTTGACTCTTCAGTTAATATTTAGAATATTCTTAGAATAAGGACTACGTAATCATGAACAATAAACTAAATAAACAAACAGAATAAAGTATTATGAACATTTATTAAAAAAAATGATTGTGCATCGCCGTTGACTTTTTCTTTTGTTATTGATCCAATATTAAAAATTATAAAGATTTTTTTTGCGTAATAGTGGAATGCTGTGAAACCGGAATTCGTTATACCATATTGGAACCAAACTCTGAAGAATGTCTTTGAACATGAACCAATGGAGGATCCAATTATAGAAGATACAGTTTCCGTCAAAAGCTTTACAGATGAGAATTTGAAAAACTCCGAAACCAAATATAATCAATAGGACAGATATAACATAATTTTGTTGAAATCTGATCAATAACTGAAAGACATCAGTCAGTAGAAGGGATAAGCACAGAAGAAGATATAGTTAAATATGTTTTGGCGAAGAGATGCCTAACAATAAGGAAGAAGTTGATGATCCAAAACAAACTCCAATCATACATTTGGTTCTTGAAGCTGTGATTGATTTCAATATTGTCGCACTAGAAGCTTAATGAGAATTATTGACTACAGACCTCATAATTTTGAGCCTCGTTCAAGTGATGAGGATAAACCTGAACTGGCACCTTCTCTTCAATCTTTCAAACCATTCCAAATGGAGAGCTTAAATATTAGAGGGGAGAAAAGATGGGAAACACAGGGTCGTGATGATCTTACCTATCTAAAAGAAATACTCCCTCCCCTTGGACTCAAAGATATGGAGCTACGTATCACATTGAGCAACAAGGATCTCGAGTTAGGAGAAATGAATAAGATGAAAGTCGCCAGAAAAATACAATTATCCATTATGACTGATTGATAAAATATTCAACTCAATTTTATTTAAATACGTTAAGTCTATTCTTATTACATATTTTTTTGTAATTTCTTTGTATCAGCCAATTGCTTTACATAATGATCACAAATCTATTTCCTCTAATTAACCAGTTACTTTCTATTTTAACGAATATTTCGGTACGCAGAAAATTTATATCGATGTTGGAATTTGTACTAATACTGTAACTCGCATAAATGTGTGGTATAAGGACTCCATTTCTCTGAACACATAAGCAAACAAACAAACACATACACACACATATATAACAGGTCAATTGAAAAGTCCCCTGTCTGACACATAGATGGCGCTACTAGAATTGAATCCATATGTCTTTTAGTTAGCCCTAACCCTCAAAAGATGCGTGTATAAATTTGACAGCTGTAGGATCATTAGTTAGTGAATTATACTATTTTGATTGAAGCAACTTTTGTTATTGTGAAAAAAATGGATAAAAAGGAATTTCGCGTGTCGATAAAATATTGCTTTTTTAAGGGAAAAAATACAGTTGAAGCAAAAACTTGGCTTGATGCCGAGTTTCCGGACACTGCCCCAGCAAAATCAACTATCAAGGATTGGTATGCTAAGTTTAGACGGGGTGAAATGAGCACCGAAGACGGTGAACGAAGTGGACGCCCAAAAGAGGTTGTTACCGACGAAAACATTAAAAAAAATCCACAAAATGATTTTGAATGACCGTAAATTAAAATTGAATGAAATAGCAGACACTCTAAAGGTATCAACTGAACGTGTACATCATATCATTCACGAATATTTGGGTAAGAGAAAGCTCTGTGCAAAGTGGGTACCGCGCGTGCTCACTTTTGACCAAAAACAAAGACGAGTTGATGATTCGGAGCAGTGTTTGAAGATGACCAAGCGTAATAAACCCGAGTTTTTGAGTCGATATACGACAATGGATGAAACATGGCTCCATCATTTCACTCCGAAGTCCAATCGACAGTCATCCGAGTGGACTGCACACGATGAACCCGCTCCAAAGCGTGGGAAAACGCAACAGTCGGCTGGCAAGGTTATGGCGTCTGTATTTTGGGATGCGCATGGAATAATTTTCATTGACTATCTTGAAAAAGGAAGGACCATCAACGGCGACTATTACATAGCGTTATTGGACCGTTTGAAGGACGAAATCGCCAAAAAACGGCCGCATTTGAAGAAAAAGAAAGTGCTGCTTCACCAAGATAATGCACCGTGTCACAAGTCAAGACGATGGCAAAATTCCATGAATTGGGCTTCGAATTGCTTCCTCATCCACCGTTTTCTGGCCCCCAGCGACTATTTCCTGTTCTCAGATCTCAAAAGAATGCTCGCTGGGAGGAAATTATCGTCGAATGAAGAGGTGATCGCTGAAACTGAAGCCTATTTTGAAGCAAAGGACAAATCGTAATACAAAAATGGTATCGAAAAGTTGGAGGGTCTCTATAATCAGTGTATCACCCTTGAAGGGAATCATGTTGAATAAAAGAAACTAATTTTGCCAAAAAAATGTGTTTCACTATGGTAGGCCGGGGACTTTTCAATTGACTTGTTATATATATATAAAGAAAAAAAGAAATAAGGATATCAATTCTGACTTTTTCCACATTAAAAACTAATTAATATTTTCAATGAATCTTGTAAATGGGTAAAAATAAAGAATTAAAATTTATTTATTTTTATTAAGAATTTGTCTTATAGTTAAAATAAGTATTGTGAAAAATGAAAATGTGCCAATAAATGATGCACCTCTAAAATGTCTTATAATATGCATTCAAAAGCTATAATACATTCTAAATTACTTTCTAAATCCTTCATTATTCTTTCTCTTCCTAATTATTCGGTAAATATTTATTTCATAAATTACATTGGTATTCTTATTTACCATTTTTAAAGAGATGAAACAATAATACGAGTATTTTCGTTCATTTTTGAGAAATTAAGCAAATATAATTAAAGTTTTACTATGAAAAATATATTGCAACAATTTATAACACTCATATTCTTTATAACAAACGAAAAAGAGTTCTAAAATAAAAAGAAACTGTTTCAAAAAGAATTGTGAATGGAACAAAATATGTTACTAACTTCTTAAAATAGGAAACACAATTGTTGGCTCGCTTTAATTCTAGGAAATAAAAATAGCGAAAACTAAACTTTCCTTTACAGCCATTTAACTTCTTTTTGCAATAAGTAAGGCGTACAATTTTGAAATATTTCATTTAAAACTACACGTTTGATTAACTCCTTTATAAAAGAGAAAAAATTAGTCACAACCAAGAAGTGTTTTTTCGGCATGAAGGAAATGATAAAAACCAATCTTATGGTTCTACAAATATAATTATTATCATTTTAAATTTTAATATTAGTGCAAGTTTCGTGTTTTTTTTTTTTTTTTTTTTTTTTTTTTTTTTTTCGTATATCAGAAAGGAAATGCTATTTATTTAATTACGTAATATTATTTTATACTTATTAATTTTACTTTTATTATTAATTATACTTATATAGCAAATTCAAAAAGATATTACGGTTCAAACATATCTTAGAAATATTTAATGTTTATTTTTTCTCTCAAAATTAAAAACAAAGTCATATGTTACAATGAGTTCTGAATAAGCGTTAAATAAAAATAATTTTCCTATATATCATTTTCAAATAACTTACAGGAAATTCAAAATAAAATAATATATGCTTTTGTAATAATATAGTTAATTAACAAACACAATTTATAATTTTCATCGGAAATATATTCAGACAGATTTTTCGTCTTATCAGGTATGTATGTGTTGAAATTGAATAAATTACAAAGGCATTTTTAACAAAATAAAATCGGAGTACTATAAGTAATAAATATTGCAATGGAATAATATTTAATTGTTCTTATTAATAATATATATATATATATATATATATATTTGAAACTACCGTAGACATATGTGTAATTCATGTCATTATAAGATATTTATACTCCAAAGATTTTATTCTCTATAAGTTACAATAATATCCAGAAATTGTGTCTTTCTTTTTTAAAATAGCATACATTACTCCTGACACATTCTGACATGATAAAAGGTGTCCATTTATGATAAGATAGTTATTGTGTAAAGTTAATAGCTTTGGCAATGAGAGAACACATATATGAATCTTTCAATAGCATTCATTAAACATGATTTCATCTGAGCGCTCATATGGTATTAATATGTATTAAAGCAATAGAGATTAGCATATAAATCGAAATTATAATCCATTACCATATATAATATATCATATTTTCTGGCTTTGTGGGATAATGTACTTTTAGGATAAGCATGAAATAAAAGATAAAGCCACTAAGAGGTTTTCTCGATTGAAGTGGAAATGTATTGTGCTATTTATTATAATGGGATAAAAATAAATATTCATTAATAAAATTCAAGAGGAATTATAATATACTCTTAAGCTCTAGTTGAAAGTAAGTATATGTTTAAATAAATATAAATTTATGAAATTTTAGATTGAAATAATTATTCAAAATTTGAAATCAAATTAAGTCAAATTTTGAAATTAAATATTTACTATTTAATATCTTGCATTTATTTTGAGTGAGTAATTTGATTTTGAATAAAGAGAAAATGTGGTACACTTTTGACATTTTAAATTTAATAAAATATATTTGTTTCAGAATTTTCTTTGAAAACTGAAATTTAGTAAATGGTATTTGCACATTACACATTATTATTCTAAGCAGTAGATATTTCGATTTATCAATTGACACCGAAGTGCAGCAAAAACAGAAAGAAAAGGCCAGAAAATATTTTTTAGATATATTTAAAATTTAGAGAAAATTTGTTTCATTTCTCTCTTCTCTGTTCGTTTCTTTAATTAATTAATCATTCTCAGTTACTCTGGAAAGATTTTGTAGACTAAACTCCTTAATGACAACAAAGACAAAATTAATAAGAACCAGTTTCTCAAGATTATTTTGCATGAGGCATACAATCAATAACTGAATATTATTCATCGTGGATTGAACTATTGCTTATCGTGAAAAATGTATTTGTCTAGTAAATCTAAGAGAAGGACCGAAAAAAAATCTTCCGTTTACCTTTTTTTGTAATTTTCTGGGTATATATTAATTACTTCTAATAATTAAACATATAAAGAAATTAATTATGCGAATTCATAAATATTAGTTAAATAGACATAACTTCATGTAATCGGAGTTTAATGAATGCATAAAATAAATTTACTTTACATTATATAAAAATAATATTAATAACTGAAAATTTTGCACAATATTTTTATTTAATTTTAGTAGATTTTCAATTTCAATCATTCCGAATTATAACAGTTACGCGTACAATATCTTTAAGAAATAGGAAATGAAGTTAAACCCCAATATATTTAATCATTAAATACTGATAGTAAATTAACAAGTAAAAAATTGATAAGAATTACTATTAAGAATGCTAATCTAAAGTAAAGTTTGTAAGCATTACAATAATTTCTAATCGATTTTTCTATTAATCGATGACCCACGTCATAAAGATTCAGACATTAAGATGATAAGGTAATTGAAATAGAGAAGATACCAGAAAAGCAGCTTATTAAGCAATCAATATCATATAAGAACATCATTAAAATGTATTTAGAACTAAATTACTGACACTTAAGGGTAATTTTTTCCTTAATGCAATGTAACATTTTCAGGTTGTAATTAACCTATTTTTTGAATGATTCATTCATTTTCAGAATGTGCTATGAAAAAGGATGCTAAAATTATGTTATGATATTTATATGTAGCAGTTTTTTTCTTAATTTTATTTTTTACCGTTTTGTACAGAAAATATGATGTTTCACATATCCTCAACAAACGAAAGATTTTGAGTTTTTGTGTTTAATTTTATGAATATATAGATATTTTTTCAAACTGCACTGAAATAGAAATAAAACATATTCATATATTTTTGTTAAGCTTTCATTATATATATATGTATGTATGTATGAAAAGTCTCCGTTGAAATATTCTTGTGTTCAAATTCAGGATGTGATTATTTCGACATTTGTTACTCTTTTAGACAATTTCTTAAAAAATATTATTCAATATTACATAATATTTTGCAGAAAAAGTTTTTCAATTACCTTCATTTTAAATGTTGGTAAATATTCACTTTTCTTGACATTAGACTGGAAATCAGTTTTCCAACATGCATTAAAAATGAAATATTTTTTTATAAAACCACTTTAAACAAATTTATGATTCGTAAATATTATAGTTTTCCGTACCTAAGTAACAAACACAATTTTTTACAGATTTTTTCTTACCTCTTCTGTGGAATAAAACTTCTAAGCACTGCTTCTACATTTAATACAATATTCAATACCAGTGAAAACTTAAGTGAAAAGCAACAAACTGATACTCTCTCGTCTTAAAACCTAGTTCTTTAGAAACTTTGAAATTCTACAGCGCAACATTTCAAAACATAAGCTACAACTATTTTAGAAAGCTTTCAAACAAAAAAAGTTTTTTGGAAGATACTCAAACCCAGAAACTCAGTTATCAAGATAAAGTTTACCTGTACTTTTCAATAAAATCTTTTTAGTCCATTTAACCACGAAGATAAAAATAAAATAGATTGCATTTCGGAAATTCAATCCTTTGAGAGTACATTACGAATGAAATCGATCTTAATGGATAAAAAATAGAAGAGAAAAAGTAGGTTAAAATTTCTTGGAGAATTTATTACTAGATATATTAAATAAATCTATATCTCATTTTAATTTAACTAGATTAATAGTGAAATATTATATAGTAATTTAAAGTTACATTGAAAAAAAATTAAAGAAAAAGTCATTTATGGACATATTTTTTGAAATTGGAAACGTATCAGGTTTTGTAAATGAATTTGAAAAAATCAATTTTTAAACATCTGAAAGTAAATTTATATTGGTATTTAAATTCAGTAGTTAAATTTTACATAATTTTAAAAGTAAAAACAAATTTAAAAATCGAATGTACAGAAGTAGTATCGATTTCCTTACAGGTTTGACACCTGCAGATATTATCAAAAATCTTTAAATTTTATTTTTTAATATAATTCTCAAATATCAAATATTAACTCATTAAAGTAAGAATCAATTATTATATTAACTCATTATTATTATTAAATATCAACTCATTAAAGTAAAGATATTTTATTTATCTTATATTACAAAAGTTTGCTAACAAAGTTTGTTACAAAGTATATATATATATATATATATATATAACTTGTATTAATATTTTCCATTACTTGGGGTTTAATCAAATTCAAATCATATATATAAGAAGTAAAATTAAAGGGAAATTTATGGATTTTGTCTTATGTTTTCAGTTTGTAACGTCTTCTTCATATTTAACTCGATGGACATTATTTAAAAGTTTTATAATTCTTAAATGAAAGTCACAGTTATAAAAATCGTCAATTTATAAAAGTGAGCGTAGAGTAATTTATTATATTAAACATGAAAAGTTATGACATATTCGAGAAATGAAAATGATGAAAATAATGAATAAATGAAATCTGAACAAAAAAAAATCAGTATTGTTACAAAAGATGTCTAATGACCTTTTTTTTAATACGCATACGTACTTTAACGTAATTTATTTAACTTGTCTGATAACTTTATTATACAAATCTTTTTAAAATACTTATGGAACTATCAAGGGACATCATTCTTTTTTTTTTCAAATATTTATTTAAGTGACATTAAAACAAATTTATAGAATCTCAAAGAAGACAAATGACATTTTAAGAAATTGTCATTGAAATAAGAATTGGAAAAAGAAAAATATTATCTCGTATTTATTTATACATTTCATGAAAAGTAAAGCTCAAGATAAGACGAACCGAAAGAAATCAAGTGATAAAAATGTTAGTTTAATAATTCTTGCTATTTTAAATAGTTTTAATATTAATATAGGACAGAAATTCTTAAATGTTTTAAAGAATAACTAATTATACGTTCTGTGAACAGAGATATTGCTAGCACTTTTAGACAAATTTTCAATATAAGGTTATCCCTTGGTGATGTCAGCAGTTTAAATTGGTATTCAAAATATTTAGAAAATTTGAAATATTTTTTACTATCAGCCATTATAAAGAGACGATGAGTGATAGTATATAAATACCTGTTAACATATGTATTTTTAATGATAATATCTAAATAAAGATATAATTGGAAAATATAATTTATCATATTTTAATGAAAATTGAATGCTATCCTTATAATTTAGATAACATTTGGTCTATTCATTTTAATTAATATGTACCATTTTCATTGCGATGAGATGTTAATAGAATAAAAGTATTACCTTCAAAATAAAAAGTTTCATTCCATCGAGGATTCAGAGTCCGATGCTTGACTTTTGTCTCAAGCTTCCTCTTCTTGTCCGGCAAAAGAGTGACCTTCACATACGGATCACTAGTTCCTGAAAATGAAAGAACATAAATCAAGTTATTGATTACGGAACGTATATATTTAATCATGCTATAAACATAACTGCTCTAGATACAGTGCCTTACATTTGATACAAAATTGAGGATTATTAAACTGTATTAGCTTGCAATTACGATTAAGATACTATTCTGTATCTCAGATCGACCAAAATAATTAACTGAAAATATTTATCGGATCTGTAGATTAAACATTACGCTATTTCTTTGTTGAGATAATATTGCTGCGGAAACATATCGATTATTTATAACTAACTGTATAGTTTTGAAATATGGTTAAAAATCTGTATTATAACAAGAATTGTCCCTAAAATTAGAATTAATAGCAAGAAAAAGGGGCACAGTTTAACTGACTCTTGATTTTCTAAATATCTAAAGCATGTTAAATCGAGATCCGGCATGTTTTTGCATTCAAAAACCTCCATTGTGGTGATTTAAAAAAAACTTCAGTAAAATTATTTCCACACAAATGAACGTCTATAACTATGAATACTGTTACTTTAAGACAATTACAGAAATTAAGAAATACATCATCATGTTTTAAAAATAATAAAGGCAAAAGCTTTTGACAAAAAATATCTACAATAAATAGGATTTTATATTTTGATATATATATATATATATATATATATATATATATATATATATATATA
>BMAW01078267.1:85391-103299 GCA_019974015.1 Nephila pilipes | reverse complement strand
ATATATATATATATATATATATATATATATATATATATATATATATATATATATATATATATATATGTTTGTGTGTTATCTACCAAGTCAAAAAGGTTAAGAATAGTAAATTAAATTTTATAACTTACACACAAATCTGTAAAATATTAAAATTATTAATTATAAACTTTGAACTTTATAAGTCCCTTCAAGCCCTTTATTACAACCAAAGACTATCCACATTTTAATTATCCGTGCTAATGGTTATATTAGTCAGGCACTTTAGAATCTTAATAATAATCGTTATGTACAATCGTCTGACATTTTACAGACTGTGATTATCTTTTAAATTACTTGGACAAAATTTAAAATTTGAAGGAACATCAGACTAGATAATTTTACAGTTAACAGATTTAGAACTGAATTTAAATCTTAAGACTTTTCGTTAACATTAGTTAGCCTAATTATTTCAGAGTTTCACAATTCCCTGCCATAAATTACGTTGATAATGTTGGCTTAGTTTACTTGAAATTACAAAGGTGAAGAGTTATCCAGATTATTAATAATTACCAGGCTATATGCTGATATAACTTTTGAAATGGAATATAAATTTCCAATTTCAAAATAAGTATTAATTTAGATTACAAATTGTGTTATACTCCTATTATTAACACTTATTTTGTCTACTTGACATCTAAAAGATACTTGAAAATTTATTCCGGATAAAAAAAAATTAATAATTTGATTCATAATTTTTGATAATCATTTAATGACTTAAATTCATGCAAGGATTGCATTCACATAGTATTTTCTCTAGGAATGTGGATACATCACTATATTTTAGTTACATTTACAAGAACATTACAACAATATTGCCTTATCAAACAAAAACAAATATTTGAAACTTGTCTAAAAGAATTATATTTCCTTTCAAAACATTGAAGAAAGTTTTCCTTTAAAAAATAATTTCAGAGATTTTTTGGAAATAAATTAATCATAACACCGTCATAAAAGAGAATATTTTTTATTCTAAGTAAATTGATGAAAACGCTAAAAAGATTATTTTGCTAATAATTTTTGTAACATGATATTTTTTAAAATTTTTTGCTATGTAAAGATCTGCAACTGTAATATTCATAAACAAAATTTCTAAATTTTGAATCATATGTTTCGAAGTACATCAATCTATAGAGTCACTTTACACCGTATCAAACTTTGTGAAGTAACTGGTCGGTTCATATAGAACCTGGTATACAACCGGTAGGGCATTAGATATCTGCAAACACGAAAAATGTGTTGAAAATAGAAGACAAAAAAAGTTATTGAGAAAATTATTTGATTTTAATTTCCATTATGTCTCAGAAATAATTATTAATTCAAATGAACTCTCTTTATTATACTTCAATTACACCTAAATTCCGAAAAATAAATAAAACAAGTTTATTGAATTCCATAAAAAGATAGTATAAAATATCCATCATGATATTACATCATAAGATTTATTTGGATTCAAGAGAAAAGATTTATTGATACCAGAAAAAATTTATCTGAACTAAAAACACAGAAGAGAACACACAATGAAAATAATATTTAGAAAAACAAGAGTTATGAAAGTATATCTATCAATGGACGTAGTTACAATAATTTATTTTTTAATACTTAAGAATTAAGGAAGCTCCTTTTAGATGATTTGAAATAACGTAATGTAAGATCAATGTAATCAATGTAAGATCAAAAGAAAAAGGAAATGAAATATTAAGAGAATGAGACGGAAAAGGGAGGCTTTAGAGAGAAAGACATTACAATAATATATATCAGAAGTTGTTCATTTAAGCTATTTGGAGAAATAATCATCTCTGAGGAAACCGATAATAGTACTTAAGATCGCATCAATGTTTCTTTGGGAATACTAACTATTAATATTAAAATAAAGAAGCTTATCTCCAAGACATAGTTAGACAAGTAGAATAAGGAAATTCTATTAAAAGGGAATATTTATATAAGATTTAACCGCACATATTTTATCAAAAGATTCTTAATAAATAGGTGCTTACTTGCATTAGGAAGACGCTTAATGCTACAATAAGTATTTTGTGAAACAATGTAACATGTGCTATGGTTAATTGGGAAACTGTGTCAAAC
This sequence comes from Nephila pilipes, assembly GCA_019974015.1. NCBI lineage: Eukaryota > Metazoa > Arthropoda > Arachnida > Araneae > Nephilidae > Nephila > Nephila pilipes. The sequence continues at coordinate 101,178 of BMAW01078267.1, read as the reverse complement.
ATCTAGATTTGTAACAATTTGCTCTTCAGTTGAAAGCATTTCCCAATGTATTTTCTCAAGAAATATAGGAATGGAATAATTTGTTTATAAAAATAACCTGGTTTACTTATTACGAAAAGTTGAAAATGAAATTTCATTTCTACTATGTTATATGAATTGAAATTTTTCTAATTGATATTATATGGATATCCCTCGATTAATTAACAAAAATAAACTGAATTTTCATTACCTTGTATATTATTTAATTATTTTTAATTTCTTAGAATAAAGTATTATGCGATTTATCTAAGAATTATCGCAATTACTTCTTACAAAAACGATGCCTGTATTTTAAGAAACGACAACATGCACCATACATATGTGCATACACATGAGAGAAGAGACAGAGGAGGAGAGAGTAGAGATATAAACACAAGAGAAATAAGAGAAAGGCAGATATGATAAGAGAAGGAGGAGATAAGAGTGAGAGATATAGAGATACATTGCTATTGGCGCCATTACATGCTACATATATTATATACATATACATACATACATACATATATGCTACATACAGGCTAAGGTATACACTATATACATGGTATACATACGTTGTGTTATTTCAAATTTTGGCAAATTTAAGTGATTACAAATTCAGCTAAGAATTTAATCAAATTACCTATCCAAAAACATCAACTTCTCATTCTAAGACATGATTATATTTTTGCTTAAATTCAAATTCAAAACAATTAACACTAACTGATATATATATTAAAACGTTTATATAATTATCAAAGAGATGAGAGGTTACAGATTAACTTCACTGTTATGAGTACACGTGACTTTTATGTAAACCACTTCATCGGCACAGGAATAATTGAACTTCACAAGTCTTATTCTAAAGTCTTCTTTACCTACAGTATAAAAGCAGCTTATTGATAATCCACTTCACGCGAGCAGTGTTGAAAAGCCCCATTAGCAATGATCGCTTTGTAAAATGAAAAGTTTCATAACTCTGAAACCAAATTCTACTGATATATAACTTATTCGTCGTAGTGACTTTAAACTCATCCTTTATCAGAAGTTTCCACCCTGAGCACGTTTCGTTCCTCTTTAAAAGTAGCTATATTTTGGAAACGGCAAAAGGAAGAGGGATTTCGTAACTGAATATACGTATCAGCAGTATTTGAAGTTAAGGTATGGTTATTGAACGAAATATTAAGCCTGGAATCTAAATAGCGGTTTATAGTGTTTAGAAACTTAGCTGACTCGTTTATTTTTAAATTATTCTATCAAGGGAAGAGCATAAAATATTTTATTATGGATCTAGGAAAGATATAAATGTCGTCCCAAAACATAATATTCAAGTTTGCTTATTGTCGGCAAATTCATTGTATTTTATTACTTGGAGGATTTAATGTGATTTACTGAAAGTAAAAATTGAGACATTTGCTAAAATGATATTTTTGCTCACATGAGCAAAATATAAAAAAAAATTCGTACAAAGAATACATAAAACACATAAGAATACAAAAATACAAAAGAATACAAAAACACATCTTTGAGCAATTAAACATATTTAAAATTTACAGATTTATTTTACGTATTTTAAATAAATATATTTCCATTATATTAGAATTAATGGAGATTTGGGGAAAATTGAAGTTTGCTATTCCAGACAAACCCCGTATAATCACTTGAATCAAAAATTGAAGAACACGATGACACAAGAATGCACGCATGTGCGTTATCATCTTCTCTACTTCAAAACTCAAGTACAGTTTAACTTTCAGGAATCTTAATTTAATGGATAGAAACATTTAGTATTCTACACAATAGCGTTCTGTGGAATCTAATTACAAACACAAGTCCAGCCTTTACCGAAGGCTAAAGATTGTTACTGATTTCTTCTAACTTTTACAAACACAGATTTTCTAGTTAGAAATGATTAAATGTTACTATAACCTTTGAAAAAATTAATCATCAATGAAATTGTAAATATATATATATATATATATATATATATATATATATTGAAAAGGAATTTGAGTTTATATACGAATAAAAGCTTTTAATGATTCTGACGGACTATTTATTTAGCTCAATGGTATTTCTGGAGAGGAGGGGGAGGGAGGAAACTAAGTCATATTTTTGGAGTCCTTAAAATCTATATCTTGTTAAATGAGAAAAAAGTACCAAATAGTTGAATGAAATACTGCTTATAATTTGATTCTGTTTAGGAGGAACAAAAATTTAAATTCTAATTTTTGTTCATGCTCTATTCTTTGAAACCTATTAAGACTCAGTAATGCTAATAATTTACAGTAGAGATACTAATAACAATTTGTGAGCATACTGTCTTCCCAAACCTAGTTGTTTCATTGGAAATTTAAGAAAAAAGAAGCAATCAAAATGGTTACAAAGAGGATGAGCAAAGTTAAACATGATTTTACTTGTATAAAACATCAATATTTAAGGTAAAAATCTTTTCTGATAATATTTAGAAAGAAATTCTCAAATATGTTTTAATTTTAATCGAAGGCTTTACTTTTTAATAAACTAAATTTAATTTTAAAACGGTGTTTTGTTTCTTTTGTATCGTATATAAGTCTTACCTCGAAACATCAAGAAAGTACCCTAATGATGTTGACGACTAACAGTATTTTAGTTCGGGAAGTTTGCAGAATTTTAAGAATATTTATTACAACTCTTGTTTTGTTTCATACAACGAAAATATAATACATCTAAATGCGTTACGTATACCATTTGCTTTTATTTGCAAAGAAAATGGATTTAGTTTTGAATTAATTTATTATATTAGAAATTAAAACTAAAGATCATAATTTTTACCAGAAATATCAACTTGTTTAATAAAATCTTTTAAAATAGGATACTTTTGAATAAATAAAAATATATGTCAACAATACGTTTGAAATAAGTAACCTGCATAGTAATATTGAATTCTAAAATAAAACATTTACCTATCTTTTGTGTAAGCTGCTCTTTAAATAAAAAAAAAATTAATTAATTGATATTACTTTGCCAAAGATATAGTATTCCATTAAAGTAAAAAAAACTGTTCGATATAAATGTATATTTATTTATTCAAAGAAGCCATTTTTGTCACTTTCATTGTTGAAATGTATCCCAGAAAAGATGAGAAAATTCGAGTTGTGCTTATAAGGACTTCAAGAGGTGAAATTAGGTGGCCAGACAAAAGGACTTATCCTTTGGAAATTTGTTACTGGTCTTTACTGTGAGTGTCAGTGAAACAGTGTCCCAATGATGACGTGGTGAGTAGTCAATGAATTAAGAAGAATCTTCTATTCACAATTCAACTTCCAAAAGTGTAAAATTATTGGACTCGCAGAAAGGCCTAGAGACTCTTTATTACAAAAATACCAAATTCGGATAGTAATTGTTTTAGAAATGATATGTTGAATATTGGAAAGCGTTTATTGCCGCATTCTAAATTGAAGGACATAGAGTTTAAAATTTCATTAACTGTAAATTTAATGTTAATATAAACTATGTCTTTTTCTAAATTGGAAAATGTACTTCTTTTCTAAATTTTATTTCAAAATTAGAGAAATATAATATTTGTTATTAATTCTGAATTCAAAATTCTAGTATAAATATATGTTTTTATTATAAGCAATATATTCAATAAACGTGAGTGTTAAGTAAATCCATGTTTCATTTCTGGCAGCAGTAATGTAGTTTTGATGTTAGATTTGTGAAAATGGAAATGGTCGAAATATTTGTTTTAATATAATTTTTGTTTTTCCATGTGTGTTGTGTCTATTTTTCTTCTTCATAAGATGATAAAATTTGGATTAAAGATTACATGAGTAATTATTCTGAACAACTTCAACAAAAATCAAAAATGTGTCTAACAATAAAATATATTTCACTCTCGAATGAAGTCATTCTTGAGCATTTTTTTAACACACTTTGGTGCAATTTATATTAAACTGAATTCTTTGAAGTTCAAAAATAATTTTTCAGTTATGAATCACTTCGACACAGTATTTATTATCATAACTTGTAGAATTTGAAGTTAAAAATGAATTACCGTAGAGTTTTATGAGACAAAAATAGAGTAAATAATAATATATATATACAGCAAATAACTATTTAAAAGCTACTTGCTATGAAAGTTGAATAAAATAAATATATATAAATAGGTATTGTGATACATAAAACAAAATATAACTAAAAATATCTTGGCAAAGGAAAGTTTTATTAATTTTTGAAATATGAACATAATGAATTTTCACGATTTCCATGATGACCATAAAACATAATAGCGACTCAAATTATAATTCACCTACTGCACCAAAATTAAATAGAAGTACATCTTTTTAAAATTGTGTAATATTCCTTGCGTAAATATTTTTGTTTGTCTAAATTTTCAGTTTCCTCCTTGGATTTTCCTCAATCGTGTTATTGTAACTACATATATAACCATAATAGTTATTAAAAATTTCAGGTAAAAAATGTTAGTAGTGATCAAAATATTTAAAATAAAATAAATAAAAAGTAATAGAATTCAATAGTTATTATTTTCTTTAAATACAAAAAATAATTCATTTTAAAGTACAGTTTTTCCGAGATTAAAAATAAAAAAAACAGTTTCAATTTCACATGAAAGAAACACATTTTCAGCTTTCCAGAACAAAATATTTTTTAGTAAATTTGAAAGTTTCTATGTTTGAAATTCCAGTTATATATTTTTTTAAAAAAATCATAAATGTTCTATTTTAGAATAGAGTCATATGTTTGTCAAACTTCTACAAATACAGTCATACTTCTACAAAAAAAGAGTACTTTTACTTAAAAATTTCTTAATATATAAAACTTCTTTTCAGTAACATTATTTCTAGTAAGATTTCATTTTTTCTTATAACATTTTCTTTCTTTAGTTACGTTATCTTCTTTAAACATTTTTTCACTTTAATAATAAATCTGATTGATTTGAAATTCCATCTTTATTCAGTTATTAACTATTTTAATCATTATATATATATATAGCCAAACTTTTTTTTCTTTTAGAAATTCAGCACCTTTAATTACACTTTTGAACACTTTAAAAAAAGAATATTTGCCATTATGTTCAAATATATTCAAAATCATATATTCGCTCTAATTGTGTTTGCAATCAATGTAATATGAGGTAAAATATTTATTTTAAAGTATGAGAGAGAGATAAAGTAAGTTACATTTATTCAAAGATCCTTGAGTAAAATTGTAATTGATAAAAAATATTATTCTATGTTTTTATTGAAAGGAAGGGGAAAAGAATAAAATCAAAATAATGCGTTGTATTAGCTTAGTTAGTTCAAATACAAGAATACGTAAATCTTTACAAAAATGTTTTCTAAACTTTCATTACAAACTAAACCAAATTACAAATTCAATGTACAATTCCATTCCAAGTCCAAGTTCTTACAATTTTTTTGAAAACTTAAAAAAATTATGAAGATATCGCTGCTAAATATGTTTGTACAGAATGCAAATATATCAAACATATTCCATTAGCAAGTATACTAGAGTTAATATATAGGTGAAAATAATCAGATAAAAAATCTGGAAGCTTTTATTGTCAATAAACTCAAGTTCTGAAAATTATTCACTATTATTTAACAAATAAAACGTTTAGTCAGAAGTTATTAAATAAAGCATAAAATTTACAATATTTTGTTCATGAAAACATAGAATTACTTCAATTAGGTATTCATTTATAACAATTGATAAAATAATAGTAAATGTAATGAATGGAAAATATAAATTATAACAATGAAAGTCAAGTAATAATGATGCGAAAGCAATAATGAAAATTATATTTAAATAGGGGAAGTGAGAAAATGAAGCAATAAAACAAAAATATATTCCCAAAGTGAAAGTGATAATTATCGAAAAAATTCTAATATATTTATAAAACAATATAAATGACTTTATTTGATTGTTTCGAAGGAAACTGCGTTCTCGAAAATTGTTTAATTTTTCGAGTTATATAAAATTGAACACATTATTTTTTTATCATTTCATTTCATTATTAAGAACCTTCCATTTCCAATAGCGGCACAAGATCATAAAAAAAACCAAAATACCGAAAAAAAATTATTGTATTTTAACTAAACGACCATTTTAAATAAATGCATAAAATGTCATAGCTCTAACTACTTTATTTAGCCAGTTATTTTTATTTCCTTTGAAAAAACGCTAAATCATTTCATTGACTTTCAAAATATTAAATTTCTTTTTTCAATATATTTTTCATATAACAGTCTGCTTTAAATCCTAAAGTTTTTTTTTTAAATCAATAGTAAGTTTAAAATTTTTAAATTTCTTTGATTGATATCTTTGATAATTCTGTGCATGAGATAAGGATTTCGAAAAAATGGCTATTTTTTATAACAATCCTCATAACACATTTGTTTTTATTGTTTATTTTGTATAGAGTCATAGAAATAATATTTGAAAACCTATAATTAACACTAATACAACTAAGCTCATAGACATAATTGGGAGCAATGCGTACAAGAAATTGAAAAAAAAAGATGTTTCAAAACATTCAAATTTGTAGAAATATTAGAAATTTCAAAATGAAATACCTTGAAACACTTTACATTTTAAATAATTGTTTGCTTGAAAATTAAACTTTTTTCTTCTTAAATGCATATTTTTTGAATATTGAAATATGATTCATAAAGATTAATTTCTTATAAATATTTAATTAAAACATTTACTCCCAACGTAGTATGACTCTTAAAAATCCATACTGTTTTTGCATATAGTTTCTAAGACATTGCTACTAAATGAAATTTTCAATATAAAATACTTCAATAAACCTATTATGTTGTCATGATGTAGATGTAAAATTTATATGATCATTACAGAAATACTCCATCTAGCTCGAATTTAATTTATGACATGATTTAGAAGTTCTGAATTCTTTCATGTGATGATGGATGCAACCTATCTATTATGTCATCTTTTCCCTAATCATCACCATCCATCTAACATTTTATTGAATAGTTCGAGTAAAGGTTTATGGCCGTGAGACTAGCATTGGACAAGATGCATTTGTTAACTGAAACGATTGATTTAAATTAGCAGAAAGGATTGTATAAAAGTAACCTCTATATTGTAAATAATAAAATATTCATAATAATTTCAAATATATATGCATATAGTTCATTTTTGAAAGGACCAATGATTTTTATTAAAAATGAATGCAAGGATAATATTAGAAATATACAGGAATTGAATGTTCGTACAGTCTTTAAAAACCTGATAGAATATTTGTTTTATGGTGCAATGGTTTGTTTGAAGATAAAAATAATTTCAAAGCAATAACTTTAGTAATGAAAGCTTCTTTCAGTTATGAGAAATATAACATACTTGAGTGAATGTTTCTTATTATTTATTGTACATTTCTCTATGCTCAATGAAGTGCAGCGAATCCAATAATCAATGCAAAAAAGTATCAAAATGTATTTATAGTAAACAATAAGAAAAAATAATATGATACCATGCGTACAAATATAAGCAGAATGCTTATCTCGTCAAAGCTATTTCTTTTGAGAAAAATAGTTTTAATGTTTATATGAAGATAATACATACACACACACACAAATACGTAATATTATAATGATTTTAATGGATGTTGAGAGTATAATTTAAGAAACAATAGACAAAGATAATTAATATAAAATGTAATTTGACCAGGAAGTTATTCAGAACTCCCTTGCATTCTCTTTATGTAAATCAATACTTCGTAAACTTATTTTTATATAATGAAGTATAAGCCATTTAAACTATATTTTGCATTTTTTTAAGTATGAGGAGGAATAATTATTCAGGAATAAATATTTTTTCAAAACTACAAATAATTAGAAATTATTTGAACTCTTGAACAGAAAAATCAAAAATATTTTTGTTCAATGGTTTTTTTTATTTGTGTTTGATTTTTAGCATTTAGGAATTCTGTTATATCATCAAAAAAACCATTTGTTTCTGCATATCTCTATAATTCATTCGGTAACTTCGTAAACGAAACAAGAATATGAAGCAACAAATAATTTTTCACGAAATAATTTTGGCAGTAATAAATTGCTGGATTGCTATGGAACTTCTAATATGCACACACATTAAGCAGAAAAATTCAATATATATGACGTGTCTTAGACAGTATTTCTTTTTAAGTTACCTCACGTTCCTTTGAGATTTTTTTCTTTGAGTTCATTCTATTTGTTGTAAATGAAAATAAAAATTTTCCCTATATCTCAGCTAAAACAACAGAAAAAAATCTTGATAAATCCTTCTTTCGCGTAATCTCCCTTGCGATACAAGAACAAAATTTTGTGACATTTTATCAAAACTCACATTGCATTGATCACTTAGAAACACTTTATTTTGTTTTATTTCTATCTGCTAATGGCACAAATAAATGAAATAATCCCACATTACTTAAGAAAGACCATTACTTCAAAATCGGATCAATTACTCACCCATCCTATCCCTATCAAAAATTATGGTTTACCACAAGTAGAAAGGAAAAATTAAGTCGACCATAAAAAAGAATGAGTAGAAAGTCATCTTTTCAAGAACATCGTAAAAGATTCTTGTTCGGAATGGATTATCTTTGAAGGAAGATACATTGCATAAAGAATAATAAAAAAAAGTCAAGCTTAAGTTAAGCTACAACCACTACTGCATCATCTTATTGCTTGTCTTTTATTCTGTAGTTTTTCATCTCATGAACCAATTTGGTTTCCACAAAAAAAAAATGTCTTTAGTTTTTGCGTTTTTCTTGATACTCATCAAAATTTTTTTTGTTATTTCTTTCAGAAATTTCATTCGTTATGTCAACAGCAGAAAAGTATTTTTGTCCATTGAAACATTTTCTTAAATGTTCAATTTTTAATATTGGTATTTCTGGTGCTGTTAATATACAAAGAAACCAAAAATATATGTATCTACTAAAGCCCTAATTAAGATATTGTGAACATTTATGTGCTTTTGCATAAAATATATATTTATCATTAATTTTCATCTTTTTTCAGTTCATAATTATTTAACTTCTAAATTTCAATCAAAATTAAAATTTTATTTCTTTTTATTTATTACAACTTTGATTCAAAAAGATTAATTTGTGAATTTTTTCTGTAAAATGTGTTACTACTCCCTCCATGTTAATAAATTCCATTTTATACTTTCGTTGAGTATATAATGAGCTTTTTACTTACTTGCTTTAAGGTATTGAAATTTCATGTTGAAAATTATAATGATTAAATTTTTATTTTAATAACTCTTTTATTACGGCATCGTTAGGATTATTTCCGATGTCCTCATAATAAAACTTCAAAAAGTATCACGTACAATTTTATACCAAATTCTTATATCACTAACTTACGTATCTTAAGGAAAATATAGTCACCTCAAATAGAAACACTTCCTGTAATGCGTCAGAAGAAAATAAATCCGAGCAATCGTTATAACAATTCTGATTCAATATATTGTGCAATATTATTCAGTTTTTATGAAGATGTATAGTAGTGATAAAAAAAACTATGAAAATTGCTCTGATGTCAAAAACTGTGTGTTATAAGATTTTGATTATGAAGGGTTTTTTTTTTTTAATTTTCACCTCTATTTCTTAACAGCAGAGTTGGAATAAAGGAGACTGTAAGGAAATATTTGTGCTTCTATCTCTCTTGAGTGCTTACAAACAAATTTAAATCAAATGATTATTGCTTTTTTCATGAATAGCCGTTGTAGCTATTGGTCATAGTAACAGACTCGCAGCCGGCTTTTTTCATCGAGTCGTAGGTTTGAGCATTGGTACAACTGAGACTCACCGGACTGTCGGGTCTGATGCACGTTAAATCTGTCGTAACTCGAAGTCCTCCCGTTGGCATGGTGTGGAATTTAAGAAAGGGGATGCCATCTCAGCTGTCGTCCACGTCACGTGACCGAGGTTAAAAATTTAATCAGAAGTACTCTTTTTGATGTTGTTTAATCTTATGATTGATTTGCCGTCTGCAATACTCAATAGATTTTAGGTATAAGCTAAAACTTCGCATGGTTACTTTTCTTCCCTAACAGCTATTTAAATATTTTATCTCACACAAAAAATATATATATATTTCACCATCTGAAATTGATTTTTATAATCTAGTACTACGTCAATCTATTTCTGAATCTCAGAGATAAACTATTATATAATCACTTGTAGTAAATGAAAGTTGAAAGCCTGGCTGTTGCTTGAAAATGAGGTGATTGAATAAAAATTCAGTTTCATTTTAAGATGACGATTTTCAGTGCCAATAGCTAAGGGTATATATTTGATATATTTTTAACTCAATGAAAACCACACAATAGATACATGTTGGTCAGATCCAACTAGTCTGTTACTTTGATCCTTGATCAAATGTTAAGAATGACATAAATATTTGTACTTCTCACACAAGTAAAGAGTTTCAGGATAAGATTGTACTTAATGCAAAACAATATAAAAACTCATAGAGATGAATTAGGGCTCCAATTACTCTATATCAATAAAAACAGTAACAAAACTATCTAATTTAACCAATGAACTTTCCTGCCATGTTTTGTATGCTTACTATGCCAATCTGATCGACTGGTCATGGTCAGTAACATCTCGGTCAACAATGGATAAGTCATGCAAAGTCAAGAGTCCATTTAGCAAATCGACGCAGATTTTGCATGTTGAATTAAAAAACTGGCCGCTAAGTTCACCTGTGATCTGGTGTGAATGCTCGGGGAGTGATATATATAAGTAATCCTCGCGCATATCTAGAGAGCGAGAACAACACTAATTCAAAACAACACCAATAACTGATATTGAAATTCAGATCATTATAAATGTTACTTAAAGATATAAGTAAACTTCATAAGGTTCTTTAGCATTAGAATTTTTTTAATTCAAGTTTTTAATATCTTTATGATCAAAGTATAAGCAGCCGTTTGACAATGCAAGATATTTTCAACAACAAAAACAACTTACACAAGAAAGTTTGAATATCTCTAACAATATATTTTATTCAAGCAACACATTTATTCTTCGCTCGCACAAAGTTCCAAAAGCATTTAATGAATGAAAGATGTCAAAATGCCACACCGAATATTTCTCGAGGACCTTCTCTTGGACTTTCCTTGGATAGATAAATGGGAATGGAGTGAAATAAAATCTCATCTTTCTTCTGCGGGACGAATTTCCCCTCCCCTTCCCCTACTTTTGGGGAAGACTGTTGTCAAAAGGGATTATTTGCGGGAAGAAGTACTCTCCAAACAGGCGAACGAGAAGAAGCACTCATACAGACAAAATCGAAACAAAAATACGTCTGGGAAATATTTCAGCAGTTTTTGTTCTAATGTATTTTTTTCTTATATGGAGATGAAAAATAACAAAATTATTAAAAACTGGATTAATGATTCGTGAAATACCTTCGCTCGTCGAAACAAAATAATTTTATGATTTTGCAATTTTGAATAAGTTTTTGTTTTGTACGTATGGTTCGACTGAAACTTGTTTAGAAAATTTTATTTCATGAATGTTTTAGAAAGAACGTTTATATATTTGCAATACTTTTTTAAATATTAGAAGGAATAGCAATTTCTATGAAATTTATTTATTGAATATGGATAATTCGTATCAGATCTCATTATATCTTACAAATTAAATTCTAAATAAAAGTTTTTCATCTAAGTGCCTAACCAAACTTTCAAAAAATAATGTCTTAGTAAAATGTCTTATACAATGGCATTGCGTTCAAATTCAACTTTTGGAAATTCGGATCGTTAGGAATTACCAGATTTATTTTGAGTCGTTACAAATAAATTTAATTGCGATTTGTGTGTTCGTCCATTACGATTTTTTTTTATTACTTAATAATATAGACTTATGTCAGACAATCTTTTATCGTACAACTAAAATTATCTTTTTTTTCTTCATCCTCTAGACAGTTTTTCGAACTGTCAAATGAAGTTGCAAAATTATTTAAAAACCTTCTAATATCTTGGAGATTTAGTATTAATTATGTTACATGTTATTCAAGGTTAGATAAAAAAAAATTAAATATGGGCGTATTCCGTAATATTTTAATTACGAAGTGAAAATGAAATGTTTTAAAAATATTTAACAAAATTTTACCCCAAGTTCAATTGCATGAATAATATATTTCAGTGGCAGAAAATATTCTGCAGGAATTTGCCTTCTTATAAATAAATGACATTAGGAGTATAAATAACTTTATTTAACCGAAATATATTTTTTATCAAAGTGTTATTTGGTCAATATACATGAAATAATACATATCATTTATAAACACTATATATATATATATATATATATATATATATATATATAAACACGAGGATCATTTTTAAGAAATTTTTTGTTATGGAGTAGTAGAAACTATAGTTATGAACGTAAATTGTATCACAAACTGAAATATGAACATATTTTTTTTTACTTTTCAACATAATTACCACTAACATTTAAAAATTTGTCAAATCGTGGTACCTGCTTTTGGATCCCATCATCAAAGATCTCTACTGTCTGACCATTAAACCAGTTAGTAACAATTTCTTTCAACATGTCATCATTTTCCAAGCGCTTTCCACCACGAAATTCCCATATATAGAATTACCATATTTCTGGTATACCTAGAACTACCGGGGTGTGTAAGAGCTGATCCATGGATTTCAGTCATGTTATTCTTAATTTCTATGATAATACAGACGGAAAATAAAATGCTTCATGATTAATACAATGATTTTTAAATAAATATTTGCTAAATTTATCTTCCAGAATAGTATTTAGTATGAAATTTAGTTTATAAGAAATTAGTTTTTAAAAAAAATTAAATATCTAATTACAGATTACATACTCTAATATTTTGTCCGATTGAATAAAATTAAAAGTAAAAATATCTTTTAAATAACAATATTTTAATTACTTTTAATTCCATAATATATGTGTTCTTAGAGATTAATAAGATATTAAATTACAATACGTGAAAATTAATATGCATCGCATTTTACTTTACACTAATTTTTCTCGGAACATTTCACTCATAATGCTGTAGTCTTTGTTTCTTTCTTTTTTGCCGTGCATAATCCACAAACAAATTTGAAACATTTTTCACGCACAATACTAATTTTATTGTCTTTCCATGGTTTTACCTGTCAACGTTTTTGTGTGTTTGAAATTTCTGGGGCAGTACTTTGGTGGATAACTCCTGCTTCTTTTGCAATATATTTCCCTCTCAGTTCTTCTCCTAATTTTAGAAAATAGTATTTTCTGCTCATATTACAACCTTTTGTCACTTTAAAATTTACCCATGCATTAATTACCCCTAGATATAAAATATTGAAAAAAAACCACGCATAGGCCAACACCTTGATGCAGATTTCACGAAATATTTTCTTTTCATCAGATTTACGACATTGACTCCCTCCAAATTTTGTAGAATTCTAGAAATTTATTATTTCAGGAGTTTCTAATTTTGATTAATTTCTAATGAAGAAATAATGAGCTAAGAAGAAGTATACTCTTGTGTTTTTGCATTGATAAAAAACAAGAATGGTGCTATTATGCACCATGAAGGTTGTTGGATATAATTATTTTTTTTCTTTGAAGATTTCTCAACATCTAATTTTGCATTATTGATTGTTCCGACATATCTCAAACCATTTTTTAGGCTTTTTCAAGTCTTAGAGATGTAAAAAAAAACTCTCACTTGTTATATTTCGTCCTATTTTGAGATATGGCTGTACTTACCTTAGAGATGCATTTTCACCAACTATTTGATCATTTGATATGAAATCATCTTTTCCTAAATATGGAAATGCATTGATTATGTACTTTGAGCTGACATCTACAACTAAACAAAATTTCATGCCAAATTTGTCACATTTGCTTGGCATATATTACAAAAATTTGTAGCGTGTCCTTGACGGAAAGAGCAGCTCAACGACAGTAATGTTTTCTCCTGTTTTGTAACACATGAGACAATTTCCTATGAATGTATTTCAAACATCTGATATTAGTACAAATTTAGCATTTTTCAATCTAACTGATTTTGAAATTTTAAGTAAAAATGCATATATCGTATGATTTCTAGAAATCTGTTAGGGTTCAGTTTACAACAGGGAAAATATTCTTTTTGCTTAATTTCTAGCCTATAACAGAGATAAGAACATTCTACAATATTCCAATACATAGATACAACAGCCTTCTAATCACAAAAGCTCACACAGCTGCCTAATAGGTACATACCTGAAGTGTGTACACACCTTCTTTTCATTCTCAGCGATTTGCAAAAAGAAGGTGAAATACATCTTATACAATTCTTTTATAACTGAAAAATGTAAAGTTGAAATCCTGGTTCAAATTTAAGAAAAGTGAATTATCTTGTTTGGGTCAGCTATGACCCTCATGCTAGTTTTACGTATTAAAACATATAAATAAAAATATATTCCATAGAATTCCAATAAATTCGTTTTTTTCACACATTGGACTGAATATTTAGGAAAAGTCAAAAAAAGTAGAAAGCTTAAGTTTGAAGTACAACTGTAAGACGAGTAAAAACTCACCTCTTGGGTCACAGTTAACCCACCTCGATAATTCTAGTGATAAGTTTTGAAAACAGATGAAAGTCTGATGGTGCTAAGTCAGGGCTGTATGTTGGATGACGCAGTACTTCCCAATGAAAATTGTCCAGTTGCGTCTTAGTTCTTGCCGCAATGTGAAGCCGATGATTGTCCTGAGGCAGAACGACTCCGTTAGAGAGCAGTCTCCACCAGCAATTTTGAATAGCGCGCCTAAGCTTTAATAATGTTTCACAGTACCCCTCAGCATTTATTGTCATTCCTCTTGGCAAAAAGCTTGAAGTATGAATGCCTCTCCACCTTTTCAAAAATCCTTGGCCATCATTTTCCATTTTTAAAGATTCTCGTTTAAATTTTTGTGGTCGTTATGGGCAGTTATAATGATGTTACTCACTGGATTAACGTTTATTCTCTGGTGTGATGTATGCAATCTACGTTTTTATCACCGGTCACAATGTATTTCAAATACTCATCACCATCCTTGTGATAATGTTTCAAAAAGAACAAAGAATGTGTCATTCGCTTTGATTTGTATTCTTCTGTCAACAATTTTGACTTCCATCTCGCACGCATTTTTTGTAGAGAAGTTTGTCAGTGACAATGTGATAAGCTATTGATATTGAAACTTGTGGAAATTTCTGGAGAACCTCATTAATAGTCAAGCGCCTGTTTTCACGAATTTCCTCATCAACCTTTTGTGTCAAGTCTTTATTCATGACAGTAGGAAGTCCAGATCATTCTTCATCATGAGCATTTGTCCTTTCTTCACTAAAAGCCTACACCATTTGCACACATTTCCATCATTCATTACACCTTCACCATAAGCTTCAACAAGCTACCGGTGAATTTCTGCTGGATGAACTAATTTTTGCATTTCAAAACCGAATAAACAAGAACAATTCATAATAGGCGGGATTACTAATTGACATGGCGACAAACGAAGCAGTATATACTTATACACTACCGGAGATGTGGGAACGTAATTCTGTTACTTCGTTCAGTTACATATTGCTAAATGCACTTGGTATGATCTACGTTATTAAAAATTTATACACTTTATTTTTAATCATAAATTTTCTTACTTCAGATACATATATTTTAGATTTATAAGATTTCAATAACACCTGAAGCAATCAATTCGTTGATTCTAAGTATAAAGATGAAA
>BMAW01078267.1:62954-81959 GCA_019974015.1 Nephila pilipes | reverse complement strand
ACGTGGAATCAAGGACTTGAACTGGATGTCACTGCAGACGCTTAGACGCGATCGTACATTCGTTATTTGAAATGACTTCCCGTATATGTGCAATATACAGAGATAGTAGAAGAGATATATATATAAGTATATAAGAAATTACTAGAAACCGATAAAACTAGATCGAATTTTAAAAACTGTATTGAAAACTTATCATTTTTGAGTGATAGAAAGTAAATAAATAAAATAAATAAAAATATTTTACTTTAAACAGAAAAAGAAAATTTTAAAGTGAACTAAGTAAGAAGAACAAATACAAGAAGAAATACTAATTAGCTAAAATAGCAAAGACATAAATTTCAAACCATATTAAAAGCGATATAGATGAAATCAAGGAATTTGTTAAAGTTGGGCCTGTGAAATTATTTCAAAAGTTAGACATCCAAACTGAAAGCAATATTGTATTTAAGCAATTAGATCCACTAGTTTGTGTCTCATTTTTGGCTTTTATCCGACTTTGCTGTTTTATTCCCTAGTGATTTTCTTTTCTTTATGTTGCATTTTGCTTTTATTTGATCTAATTGTTTTATATTTTGAATAATTATTTAAATATGAATTATTTAAAGAGTAATATATAGAGAGCATATATAGAGTTATGCATATATATAACCAATCATTGGCTTATATGTATATACTCTAAATAATTATACAAGTAACCAACATCAACAAAATGTGTAAAACGGCACCTATAAATTGTTCCAAATCTCCAAAACCATGAATAGTTATAATGCATAAGGACGCAAGAATTTATAGACACAGTGAAGACCATTTGTCTTATTCTCCAGGAGGCATGTAGATTACATGTATATTTAATAATGTTATCGCATATTGTGAAAAATTTGCTGACAGTAAAATATGAGGAAACTAAAGTGCTGAAATAACCTTGACATACAGAAAAGTAATTGTTTCTCTAAAAGTTGTCATTATAATTCAACCTTATTGAGCCTTAACAAAATAGCTTTACAGTAACACATTATTGTATAGCAATTAACTTCCTAAAAGTAAACATATCATCCACTTAATGACCATTATTTAAACCCGTTAATTTCATACAAAACATTAAAATAGATTTAATCCTTATTGAACTATTTACTGACAAATCATTACAATTAAACTTTCTTCTTTAATAGTCCCTGAAAAGCGGTTTAAATTATTAACCTAAGTAGACCCGAATAAGGCATATAAATGGTCATTCTTTCGAGTATTTCTTTGATCGGTAGAACGCCACTTGAACTTCAAGAGTTTTTCGTCATCTTCTAAACTAGAACAAACAATCTGTCATTATGAAGTATCCTTTCTCATCAAGATGAGTACCAGCAATAGCAATACGTAACTGAACGAAGTAACACAAGTTAGCAAGTTGAAAATAATCAATAACAGCTTTTTTCATCTTTATTTATACTTGCATTGAATCAATATGCTGAAAATGGAGATGAGTTATTCTCCCAAAATAAATGCATATTAAAATAATTAATAGTTTTACGTTAGAATAATTGTATTTTATTTAATGGAATAAAATTAATTGAACTCGTGTTATACATAAGACAATATTGCAATTCAATAACACAATTTAGACGATGGGACGTACTAAGACTCGTGGAATTTGATTATGTTATAGACAGTTTCTTGTCATTATAGAAGTCGGAAAACTTCAGACAACATACATAAATCAATGTCTCGCTAGATGCAACTAATTTAGATCGGAAAATATAAAGATTGTAATTATCAGCCTTTACTATGTTCATTACAAATCAAAATTAATATTTTCCCTTCACTTCACTTCACATTCCTTAATTTCTTTTCTTATTTCAATATTTAATGGAAAAAATATAATTTTACCTTTTTTTAAGTAATATATTTAAATGAATAAACTAATCATTGTGAATAAACACATAAGTACGTTATTGTATATTCTAAACTATACGTTGAATTTAATTTAGAATAAGTCAATAACATTTACTGTTTCTACAAAAATGCAGAAATTTATAAAAAAAAATAATATCTACTTCTTAAATTATTGTACATTTTACGTTTTCTTAACAATTTGCTGAATGAATAAAAGAAACAAATTTAATTTGATATAAAAATGTATCATATAACAAACAGCACAAGAATAAAAGCTATAGTATAGAATTATATAAAATATTAAAAATTACTTAACTACATAAATTATTCGTCAAAGTTAACAAATACATATAATGCTCATATGGACAAAGTAACACAAATATATTTCTACATGTTCCTTCTTAAATGCATGATTTAATTTAAATGCAATCCTGAATTACTTAATTTTTTTCAAAATTGCTTGACTTTAAAAGGTAATTTTTCTATAAAAAAATATTGCAAATTTGAGTAAATTAACTAATAAACCCATTCCTAATAATGTAGGATTACGGCATTTCTGGTAAGCCTATTACACTAATAGGAAGAACATACAATAATTATCTCAATCTTATTAGATGGTTTTGCTTCTTATCATCTTAATATGTCTCTGCTACCATTAGTAAACAAACATTAATGCATCTAGATCATGCACTGCTGCACATGCACAAGTTCTTAGCAACTCAAACACTCTCTTCTTAAAAGTAATTTTCAAGGCTAAAGTAATATTGTTTAATCACTCTCATCAGTTTATTTTCCGTGGAAATATTAACCTAAAACTGCTCCAAATGCGTGGCCATTTACACCCTACAACTTTGCTGTAGTTCTCTAATCCAGTTTTATTACGTTAGTTTATAACCAGCGCACAAGTGAGTATTTCCGTGTCCACTAAAGGGTCGAAGAAATTGGTGGTATGTGGAGGACCCTAATCCTGTTTTATTACGTAGATTCCTATTTATCTTTGTGTTTAATAGAATACTTTAGACTTCCATCAAGCTCTGGGCTATAAGTTGCTTAATTATCATTCCAGGAATGGTAGCATGGTATTGAAAATGATAGAAATAACAAAAATAATGTTTAAGTACTATGAATGAATTTAGTATCAAAACATTAGAAACATAAAAGAAGGATTCATGTTGACATTAAATATTACCATTGTTGGGGATTTTATTAATTAAGAATAATTAGTTGTTTGTAATTTATGTATAATATCGTTAATCCCTAAACTTGAGGTATTTTGTTTTCAAAACTAATAAGACATTAACTTAATTTAACAACATTTTAAGCTATATGATAACTTTTTGTAAAAATTAAGAAATAAGCTAAAAAGAACAAATTTAAAATTTAAAATTTTCTAGTGGCGTAAATGAATTGTCTTGTGCAGTCAAATCCCACGGAATTTTATATTCTGTCTCCAATTTTTATGATATCCTTCAGTACAGAAATATTAAAGATGTTTTATTCCGTAGGTCTATATAATTATGCAAAACCACCGAATTGCTTGACAGATGAACGATATTACTCAAGGATTATTTCTCTTATTCATTAGAATATTTTTAATAAATGAATGAATTAGAGTTTCAAAAGGATAATTTTTTTTTTTGAAAAGCAATTATCTCGTAATAAAAATACAATTGGATAAATAACGCAGCTACTGATTTTTTCATGGCATCTTAAATAATGGAGTATAACAAATACTGTGTATAACAGTAATGAATAAATATAATCAATACATAATTTTTCCTTATTTCTTTTAAACAAGTCAAATATGCAAAGAGAAGTACTTTAAAAAAAAAAAAAGAAAAAAGAAAAAGAAAATTAAATTTAAGTATGCAATATTGTTGAAAACCGAAATAACTAATTCTACGGTAATCGATTTCATACATTCATGAAAAAAGGTTATTATCTCTCTAGGGCTTTCTAAATTTAAATTAATGATTATTTTTATATATGCTCATTTAAACTTTCTGATATGCTTACATGTTCAAGGAGATTCATGTTGGATTTATGGAACTGAGACCAGAACCACTGAGCTAGAAGACAAATACTACGCTTTTTTTCATTAAATAAAATAATAAGAGTTATTTATAAAATTTATTTAAAAAATAATAAATAAAACAAAAAGATATATGCTCATAACTTAAGGCTCGCCATACATATTTATCATATGTAAAATTTGTAAAATCAAGCAGGATGAATTTTTTCAGCACAAAAACTTTTAAAGGATGAAAAGATGAGATATACATATATGGAAACATAAATACGAAAACAACCAACATTAATAAAAAGTATAAATAATAATTTTAAACCATACTTTTGTGCATTATACAAATCTTAGTAGATAAAAAAAATAATAAAATACATTTTTAGGTCTTAAATATAAATTACTTTACTGATACAAAAATTAAAGAAAAAAGAACTCAGCTTTACTTTTATGTTATTTTACCTCAAACAAAATTATGATAAAACATTAAAGCTAAAAATTTGACATATGAGTGTATTCATAAGTAAATGCCTATAAATTTTAATAATATGTATTTATGCTTAATATCTTAAAGTTATATCTAAAATTTACTTAATAAGAGTTAGTTAATCGTTAATAATTGCATATTTCCAAAGCTACAGCAAACAAACTTTATTTTGAATTAGATTTAGGACTTTTTGGTGCAGTGAAAGTGACTGAATACTCTTCAGTCCTGTTTACCCAGAATTATTGATGTACATGTGCAAAGTCCTGTTTGCATCATTAAGTGTGATATATTGCTTTCCAGTGTGCAGTAGACGCCATCTTACTACTGTCATTAACAATAATCTACCTTGATAAGATCTACTGAAATTCGAAGGCTTAGAATGCGTAAGGATGAAAGGCTTTAATCTACTTAAGTCACGCTCACTTTAAGTGTTATTAATAATCCAAATTACTGAATTAAGCCGAGTTCCACGCTGGTTAATGGTTAGTTCCTTAAAGTGAAACGTATTGAAGAAAGTCACTTTAAGTAATTAAAGGAAGATCCACTTAGATATTTATCTTGTTCAAGCATGTTTAAATTAGACTCCATTCACTGTTAATTTGATATTTCTTCCACACAATGGTGATTTTAATTCCTTAACCTTTTAAAATAATGATAGATTTATGAGAATAAAACGAAGTTTTTAATAATATTAAAATAAAATTAAGTTGACTGAATTATAAACGTAATTCCTGATTCTTAAGCTTGATTCAGATATTAGGGTTCCGGTTAATTATGCTATTAATGTGTATTAAAATATTATAAGTAGAAATGTAGGCCATATTTATTTTAGTTCATTATTTGTAGTTATTTGTTAGCAGCAATATATCAAACATTATTTGCGCATTCCTTAAGCGAATGACACTTGAATATTGATTAATACATTTCAGAATAAATATTTTTTAAAATAAAGGGTTATCATTAACTCTGCGTAGGTTTTTAATATTTAATTAAATGAAAACAAAATATATTTAGTTTGAACTTCAAAACAAAGTTTTTATATTATAATAACATTTTATACAGGCAGTTATTTCATATAAAATGATCAACTATATTAATACAAATGATTAATCATTAGCAAATAATAAAGTATATCGCTACAATTTTCAAAATTTCCCTTCATGTTAATATCGCCATGTAAAATATTAAGAATACCTAAAAGTGACATAATATATGATACACCCACATAATTTCTTAAAATATGTATCTAAAATACAAATTAACAAAAATAGATTGTATTATTTGTTTTTCAATTATCCATACCATTTAATACGATAATTAAAAAAGTAGTTTTGTAGCATACACAGTGAAGTTTCATAATTCAATTTATCTTTTATAATAATTTATTGCATTAGAAAGTTTAAATTATCCCATGACAAGATATAAATAAAGAAGAAAGAATTTTAAAAAAGAAATTGCAAGAGTATTATGCTGAAATATAACGATATTGAACAAAAGAATAGTGATATAAATTGTTTTATATGTGACATTATTAAGTAATTTCATAAAACATTATTCTTACAGTTATTATATTGTAATAATTTTTTTATACGACTCAGTTATTATAATGTAATATTGTTACTGTTTTTACCATCTCCAAAAAATATTAAAGTTATTAAAATATTTCATTTACACTTAAAATAATTTTACAATAAAAAAGTTTTTAAAAAGTCCAATTCACCTATTATGTCTTTGGCTGGAAGGTCTCTTCCTTGTATAATTCTCAAAATCAGAGTAGAGGCATAAAAATCGTATTCAAGACTAAACTGGATTTGTCCTGCAGGCTCGAGGGGCTCCGATGTATCCACTTCATCATAATCCTCCTTGAAAAGAACAATATACAACACTAAAATTTTCTATCACTTCAATTAATTCGCATTATACGCAATTACATAATAAAAACATAATAAATGGTGTAATGCACTTCATGTTCAAGGTAACTGAGACGTCAAAATGCCTGCATTTTTTTTCCCCTGCTCTTAAGAATTAGAGGAAGCTTCGCTGAATCCGTTGATGCATTATTTGGGATAGTTTTATAAATAGAACGCTGTAAAATTGGATTTTTGACTTTACAAAATGTTCCACACCAAAGAAAAATATTTGCATTTGCTGTTTTTCCTTCTTTCTTTTTTTAATTCTGGTACATTTCTCTCAAAATGTACTTTATCCACACAACTGTATTTTGCACTTTAGGAAATTAGGCATATCTTTTGAGAGTGCATAAGTTTATTTTAAAAATAAGCATTCAAACACTTTAAGTATGGAACAGTATTTGTATAAAATATTAAGAGAAATTTTATAATTATAAAAATTTTAAATAATTTAAATTTTATAAAATTCAATTTTCGAAATTATAATTTTGTTCAATATATAGAGTTTTATACTGATAATTTCTCTGCGGCTTTTAAAGTTATAAATGTAGTAGAGTTCATGCATCATGCACCTAAAGGTGAGTACATTAACTCACAAATGTATACATCCATACTCATATATTCATTATTAATTACTCATACATTGAATACTTATGTAAATAAATTTTATATTCTTTGTATAAACATATACATAAATATACTGACATCTCCATATTTAAACATGACTTCCACTGCTTTTTATTTTAAAAGGAGAAGAATATTTACACTTGGAATGAAATGAGTTCATTTTTCCTTGTCAAAACCGTCTAAGTTACCGTAATGGGTGTTTAATCACTATTAAAAATGGGTGTGCTCTTTAACTTCAATAAGCTTTCAGAAATACGAGTACTTTTTATTGATCAAACAAAATGTACTCCACTTTATGCAAAGTCAATATAATTATCTAATGTAAGCTCCGGAATAAGTAATATAAAGCTAACTGGATTTACTGTCCATATAATCGTGTCTACTATCATTAAAAGCAAAATTCACACATATGTATTTAATAAATTACTATAGAAATTTCCCATTAGTAAGATACAAAAACGTCTAAGGGAAGTTTTAGTCAAGAATAAAGAGCTCTTAAATGCATAATTGGAGTTTATTTAGGAACTAAAATTTAATACTAGTATGTTAAGCTTCGAACCATCATGTGTTGCGAAATCTTTCGTATGTTATCTTTATTAAAAAAGTTAATTAGACTGCTTCATATTCTCTTTCATCTTTTTTACTCATGAAAAATTAAGTAATTCTTTCATTTATTCAAATTGATTAGGGGATGATTGAAGAATTTTTATCAATATATCTGAACTTATTTACAAAGAGCTCTCGATGGTGATGATAGTTTTCAGAACTAAGTTCTCAATACAAAAGAGCAAAAACATTTAAAATCTTCATCATAAACACAAATATAATAATTTTTTGTCCGTATTTGACCGAACCAACACATAATCTATAAATTGTTAATATTTTTAAGAAATTATATAATTCATTTACAAAAATATATCTGGCTAAAAACTAAATAAATACGTTTATTCTTGAGGATTGAATTTTTGAGATAAAAATTTGTGAATGAGAGATCATAATAGATAAATCGTAAGCAACAAGTAATTTATAGAACATAAATCCAAATTTCCCTTAAAGGAAACTTCCGTTTTCCATTTACTGCGTCATTCCATATAATTTAAATTATAAATAATTTTTCGTCATTTGAAAGTATTTAGTTGTAAATGGTAATATGCGTAAAAATGAAAGATTCAAAATTTCATGTATTGTTTACTTTTTCTGGAATAAGTACTTGAAAAGAAAATCAAATACTTAAAATTATAATCTGTCAAATATACGTTATATGCGAAAAGATTCAAGCAATTGTGTGTGTGTGTGATTTCACATTCTAGTTGCTTCAACAATTAAGAACAAATTATTAAGTAAAATTTTAGAGAAAAGGTAAAATCTCGAGGAAATTGAGTTTGATTTAAACAGATATTCAAAATATAAATAGTATTACCGAACTCCTAAATGTTTCCTTGCTGGTGAGTCGTAAATGTGCTACAAAAGTACAACGAAATTTAAAATAATAATTTTTATTATAATGGTGAAAACATTTCTCATATAAAATGTAAAAAAATTCTTACCTACATTTACAATAAATATTCAAAATGTACACCCTTTTCAAAGAGGCAAAGATGAACTCTTTAATGCATATACTCAGAAATGCATATTTTAGCGTTTCAAAATATGTTGGGAGTAATTTCTTGTAATTTTGGTAATTTTCAGATCATATATTGCTTAAGGATTATTTTCATTAACTTTATCTTTTGCAAATATTCATGGAAAATCTTCAGATGAAAGAAATGAGGGGGCTAATGATCTCTTGAGATGAGTCAATCGCCTAAAAAAATTCTTCAATCATGCCTATGATTTCATTACTCATATGGCATATTACATCACATTTCTTGAACCAAGATTCTTGTTCACCTGATCTGAGTATTCACTAATATTTCTGTGGGGATATTTATAGAAAATAATTCATGAAAATAATCCTCAAGCAACGTATGATCAGAATTTTGCCATATAACTAAAATGATGCAAGAAGCCATTCCCAGTATCTAGAAATGCGTTTCTCAAAATATGCACCAAAGAATTCAGCTTTGCCTCCTAGAAAGGAGCGGTGATTTTGAACACATGTTGTAAATGGAGATACATTTTTTTCTTCCTTATGTTAGAAGTGATTTCAGTCTCGGCATTAATAATGGTTCTGTTGTTTTTGTATAAGAAATTTACGAATCGTCACTACGAGAGTTCTTAGAAGACCCTTACAGTGCGATGAAAAGACGATAACGATTCGTAATTAATTCTTGTGCAAAGGCATTTTATTATAAAACTTTTTAATAGGTATATTGTAAAAAGAGAGTAAAGCGTTTCTCATGAAAATTTCTATGGATATTATAAATATAAATTAGAAAATTGTATTTAACAAAATTATATATATTATTAGAATAGGCTTAATATTTCAATTGAAATTATTTTAATCACTGTAACTATTATGAAATGTTTAGTTAATTTAAAAATTTCTAAAATAAACAAAATGAGTACACTATTATTGCTATGTTTATATATGCCTTTTGTTCAACTTAAAGAAAAGTACTGCTGACAAATGTTACATTTATAGTCATTATTCATCAATAGATGCAAATTAAACCAATTTACTTATGCCATTAAAAAACTGCAAAAGTTTGCAATTATTTCTATTGTAAGAATTAAAAAAATATTCCTAGTATGTAAAAAGAGCTTGCAGAAAAAAAAGCTTTACACACACAAAGGTAATCATTAAAACTTAGCAGTAAAATTTAATTGGAAATAACTATGGAAGCCGTTTTTTAATAAAGATGACATTCAAAAGATTAAACAAAAATTTACATAGACAGAATTTACTTAATATCGAATACTAGCCTTACAGAAATTCAAATGAAGTAGCTATTATATCATTTCTTACTGTTAGTATTGTTCTAAAGAATTAAAATAAAATAAAGGTTTATAATAAAGAAAAATCATTTGCTTGTATTTGTCATTTTCATTTACGAGATTTTTAAAAGTATTATTTGCATTTAAAAAAAATTGAAAATATTTTATTGTTAGGGTCTTTTATCAATTTAGATTCATTGATTATTCGTCAGATTCAACAAAGAAATAAAAATAAATAAATATGTTCACAATGCATAAAGTATAATCTGAGTTATACAAATATGTATTTTTATATCACGTCTCTTGTATTCGTTGTATGCACTGAGCAGAATAATAATCAAAAGGTAATTTGGATAGGAACTTACTGTTTCTTTAATGTTGATTGCGACAATTATAATGTCTTTATCAATTATACATATTCAATTATCAATTAATTTAATTAATTAACTTACTTTATTAGAAATAAATTCTGATTTATTCTATTTTAATTTTATATTACCATAACGTATTATGATACAATTAATTATTTTCGTTGATATATATATATATGTGTGTGTGTGTGTGTGTGTGTTTGTGTGTGTGTGTAGTATTTCACCGGAGACATCTGAAATGAAATTTATTAATAAAAGAAACAAAGACAAATTAGAAACAAAGATTTTAGTTACAAAATTACACGAATAAAACATTAATGTTTTTCTGATGACTTTTGTATCATTCAATAGAATGAAACATAAGAAATAATGTGAAAAATTTATGTTTTGTGTAAGTTAACGATCGATGGAGCTGATGGTTTGTATTATTATGGGTGAATAAAGTTTAGAAAATTTAATAATTACATATTTAACGATCTTTTTCATGTAACACTACTCCTAAAACTTTTGGAGTATTAGTTGAATTCTGAAGAATTGCAAAATTTACATTTATCGTAGAATAAAAAGTGTCAGTCGAATATTTAATTCGCATTTGCTGATCAGATACCATTTCAATTGTTTCAATTTTATAGACATTTAGCGTATCTCTTAAATTGTTCTTTAAATCCTTTTTAATTACGCTTCCATATTAAATGTACATATAATGGTCATTTGAAATGGAAGTCTCTCCATTATTTCAAAAATTATATCATAAAGATACCCAAAAAATATTTTTAACCCAAAAGGTATTATTTGGATAAACATTTTACCACATTTACACTTACAGATATTTAACTAGCTACTTTCGCAATCGATAAAAAAGTTAACATCTGTGATAAAAGCGTAACTAATATTTAAAATACATTTTTCATGAATTAAATAATTAATTCTAATTCATTGTTTAGCAGTTTATTTTAGGACTTTTATTTTTATAAAATTAAAATAGAATAAATCAGAAATTTGAAATATATCACTCAGTAATTTTTCGATTTGAAAGATTATTTTAAGTGATTTTTTAATAAAAGTAGATTTATAAATATTTCGTAAGTAAAGAATTTTGCCCTAAAATCCATCTTCGTCTCCATATTTTTTGTTAAATAATTGTCGAAACGGAAAATAAATAAATGTGTCTTTGATCAACACGTGATGTAAAAGACAAAGATAATTATATATTTCTTGCAGTATTTTTTATGTATAACTGAATTTATTTTTATTGCATTAATAAAAAAAATTCTTTTTTTTATATCTGTTGAGATCATTTAATTTTCTTTTTTAACAATGATTCTTAAGATATGTTCTTAAAGTCATTATTTAGAATACAAAATTTAGAGAAAGATGCCCAAATAATATGTCGAAATATATTTTTTTATTGAGATACAGATTTCAATATTACGTAATTAAACACAAAATTAGAAAAAAAATCAATTTTAGATACAAATATAAATCATTTTTTTTACTAAAGAACATAATATAGTAGTTGAAAACTGTTATGACTATAAGTTATTCATCATATACATTTGTATTATCAAATACTTTGAGCAATTTTACCAGGTATTAACGTAAAGATGGGTAAAATACAAACTTATATCATAACAGAGATTTAACTTTTGAATTTAATATGGTTTGAAAATAATTGCATGATAAATTCAAACTGTATTTTAGATATCAATTTTAAACCTTATTAAAATACGCATAATTTTTTAAAAGAAAAGAACCATACACTGATACTACTACTACCAATATTTACTCTATATTCTTCTATTTTCAATTTATCTTCAAAAATGCAAAAACATATGCATTTATAATACTTTTTGTCTATCTATAGTACAGTAATAAAATTCGATTGTCAATAGATCAAAAAATTAACAAAATATAAATAAAATAATTCTTTTAACATAATAAAATATTTTTTCAGTTTTCCCCCAGATATCTCAACAAACCATTAATTTCAAAACAACTCAAAACAAAACACTTAACTTTCTCACTGAACACATCGTTACAATTCAATTGAAGCAAAAGTATTCGTGCCAACAAAGGACAAAAACGAAGCAATCAACCTTCTCTCCTTCGCGGGAAAAAGCGAAAAAATAGTTCGACCGGTCACCTTGTCGGTGACATTAAAAACGAATAGAGGGGGATCTAATAGGCCTAACACTTGGCAAAAGGCCACCGGGCCCAGAGCCTGATTTCGATAATGCCTACCCATGCTATTAGTCCACCCACGCCCTCGCGCCCTCACACTGGGACATCGTAACGGCTTCATTCTTGAGTGTGTATGGTCAGAAGACACTTTCGATGGAAAAGTTTTGTTTCTGGAGCTGGATTTACACTCGTTTTGCGCCAATTTTAACTATACCCTTCCATTTACTTTCCTTTTTTGTACTGTGGCTTCTGTTCAAGAGGATAAAATACAGTTATCACATGGGCTGACATGAATGTGTTACAGTTGGTTCTTTTCTTCAGACAGAGGAATGGTCATGGCTTGTTTATTTTACTTAAGTAGATTGAATAACTTGTTACTCTTAGAAATAATAGAATGGTAGAGACCATGAGAAATGACTGTTTTATTAAAGACTTGCATAAAATTTGATATTTGAATTATTTCTAAGCGTAATTTTGTTTATTTCACTGCTACTCGTTAATCACAGGGACAGCATTTATGAAAATAATTCTAATAACAACTATTATTTCTTCAAGTTAAATATTATTTCATACCTCATCAGCATGTTTCAAACAGTAATAATACATAAATCAACGAATTTATACATTTCTTAAGAATTAAATAACATTAGCAAATATGCAGCTATGTGACTATACAATATATAGCTCTTATGTATAGTTAAACTATAATTGATAAAAAATACAAGTAAAGAATAAACACACCCACCCATATATATATATATATATATTGTGGATTATTTTTTACCACCAAATGATATCAGAAACTATTATTTGATGGAATACTGAAAGTTAGCAATAATCACATGTATTAATAATAGGATATTGATTATTATTTTCATAATACAAAAACTCTCATTGAACAACATAATAAAAGATTAACGTGGTAGTGACTGATTGAATATAATACAAAAGTAAGTATAAATAAAAAAACTTGGTAAATATATATATATATATATATATATATATATATATATATATATAAATTTCTAAAGCAAGATATCAGTATAGAATATTTATGATTCAAAACTTATAAAGGTTTGAAAAATAACGTCTCCCTTTTCGAACTTTGTCGATCACTGAATTATTTGGGAAATGGAGAAAGAATTTGATTCGCAGTAAATCTTCGTCGATAACTTGATTAGAGTTCTAAAAGTCGCCTCGTCGAATTCTGTTGACATCTACAAGGACCTTCGCCATCCATCATTGTTGTCACAGGCTAGTGTCGTCACCCCTAAAGCACCCAAGCCATCATTGATTTTAGTTTTACTTTGTATTTCTCACATTACACGTGATTAAATTCTGTTCAAGTACATGATAGTTTTCACATTTTAAGTGTTGTGTTTTTAATCCTGTACATATAATCAGAGTACATTTTTAACCAAAATACGTAGCTTGTTTATATGGAAAACGAATATAATAATGTAGAATAACGGAACAAACTTAAAATTTTTGAAATGTACAAAAGAATTTAAAAAAATATTCGTATGCACATTTGCAAAATTTTTCATTTAATTAGATCCCAGAACCATTTAATAACTTTTGAAATGAAATAAATTTATGAAAGAAATATTATCTGAACAGTTTCAAAGAAATTATTAAATGATAATTTTATTTTTTGTATTTATTTAAATTGGATGGAAAAGAAAGAAGTTATAACTGCATAAGGAGTTATAATAATATATTAAATATTCATTACCCAGGTAAACTTATTCGTAGTCGAGTAGATTTATTTACTTACACTGTATAGGTTCAATGCTTTTTGTCTGAAATTTGAAGCTCTTCAGTTTATGTTTGAGTAAATTTTTAACTGTTTTTAAAATATAATCTTAAACATATTAGATTTCATAAAAGATATTCCAATATTGAACATTTTTTATTTTACATAAAAATGTAATGTACAGTGCATAATATACACAGTTTAATTTGTTTTTATGGTAAAAAATATTAAATAAGATAAAGGGGATGATAATAAATATTATAATCTTTGAATTACTAAGTAATAGTTAAGAAAAGGCAATTAGTTCATAGAAGTTATAAAAGACCAAAGATAATATTTTTATTTCTTATTTTAGTACTGATATAAAAAAGGACAAAAATATATGTCTTTGATTAATAAAATGTACTTTTTTTCAAAAAAAATGTACTTTTTGATAAATAATTGATAAAAGAAGTATGGAAAAAAACAGTTTTGCAAAGGTAAAAAAATTCATATATATACAATTAAATACTTCCCTCCAAAATTGTAGAAAATCGAAAAATTATTTTATGTAAATGCTGATACATTAATTTAATTGACTACTTCTACTAAAGATTAGTACGTCTCCCTCTTCTAAAAATAATAGGAATCGAGTATCAGGTAGCATTCAATTTCAAAATTAATCTGAATGCAAAATAAAGAGTTCACAATAATTAAAATCTGATTAAATCTAAATGACTTGACTATCTCTTGCTTGCATCATTCTAAATAGAAATTTAATTATTTTATCTGAGATTTTATCTCATGATTAATCATCTCTTAAAGATATAGTTTCCTTCGTTTATCATCAAATATATTTATCTAGGTTCAATAATAATTCCACGTAAAAATTACACAAGTGAATTTAAAATAATTTTTGAAGCGATAGCATCTGTTAATTGTCAACTTATGGCAGTCCCTATTACCTTTCAGACAACTTTTAGGGAATAAATTTCAATTTATGATTTCAATGCCTGCAATTTTGACTATAATCAATGAGGTAAAAGTCTTTATTTACATTTTATGGAGTTTAAAATCACTTTGTATACAAATTATTGATTGACAAGTTCACAGTTAAAAATCAATTTATGATTATTTGGTTTTCGATTTTTCACATTTGTATAACAAAGTGTATCTCATTATGGCCGCATTCTGTTGAAGTAATAAATTGATTAAAGATGTTCTTTACTACTACTGCAATACTTGACTACGATCGTTAAAATCTACAGCTCGATCGTTACTTCAGTTTATATACTATTTTAAGTATTAAGATCTCTACTCTAGACTGTTCTTTAAGTATCAAAAATCAATAAGGGAGTTCGAAAAAGTTTATAACTTCTAGAAACAATCACGTATAAAGTATCCCAAATAAATATGTTGTTATATATTACTAAAATGAATGATGTGAAAATAAACTCATGACTGGAAAATAAACTCATGATTTCAAAGAAAGTTTTTTAAATGTTTTAATAAAATTATGAGAGAAAGAAATTTTCAGGGAATTTCTTTTAAAAAATACAAATAAAGAAATGAACCATTTTTTTTTATTAAACATGTTGCAACATAACGGTAAGAGACGCTGTTTATAATCCCGGGAATGATAGGGTGTGGTTGTTTCCTCCACATTCGAGGAGCGAAAAGCTTATGCGCCTAATGTAAATGCTTCCTAAGGGGAATAACCGTGAGAAAAATGGAACTGCAATATAGATATTATTATATTTAAATACACATTAAGATTATTTATAGTATATGAAGTTTCATCTTGGGTTTTCAGTTTGCGTCAAGAAGAAAAATTTAAAAAAGTTATAACACAAATATTATAAGTAAAAATTAAAGTTTATTAAAATTGTATTTTAAATTATTAGTTTAAGAATGTTTTAAAATAAATCTTAATTGATATATTTTTTTAAATTCTTTAAATTCATCCAAGCCAAGGTTTCATTAATAATATTTTTGAAACAGTTGATGTGCATTCCACAGTTCAAATAGATACAAGCATAAACTATTTGTTGCAATGTAGTGCTCGTTGAAAATAGATTTGCTTTAAAAATTGGATGTATCTTGATATATTTTTGTATAAAAATTCTCATATCTAAATTAGGTAACTTTATTCAATGGTTCACGTGTATTCGGAAACTTAGTTATTTGCCAGACAGACTGGCCAGCCGAATCACTAAACCTTAATCTTATGGAGCATATTTAGAATTATCATGTGAGGACAATTGCAACTCGTTTTGCCCTTCCCAGAACCATCTGAGACCTGAAAATAGCATGGAAGAAGAAGTGGGACTAACTGTCATGGAGACTTATACGCTTTCTGCGTAATCTGTATAGCAATAAGAGGAGACCATACTCTCTATTAACCCATTTTAGCTCGTTCTAGTAACTTGTCAATAAAACGTCCACTTGCTAACGGGCCGTACTACTGATCCCGTGTGTATACTATAATTGCTGCAGTTGTAGGGTACTTTTTACATTACATCAAACTATGAGTAACGATATGAAGCTTATTTCCTTTTAGCTATATATAAGTTGAAGTTTAGTGAGAATGAAGAAGAGATGAATTAACAGGAGATTGATAGAATGCCGTAGGAAGAGTAGTATTAGATAGACGATTATACTATTAATTATACTGAATCAATCCGGATTTGGATCCACCTGTAACAGAAAGAAAGAAGTAGAACCTTTTAGTATTCTTTTGTTGATTACGCGCTAGGATTGCTCCATATGTTATAATAGATGCAGTGAATGTGGATTGTCATATTAAATATTCAGTTAAAGCTTTATTTGTCTTAACTATTAGAGATACGTGTTAATAATGTAAAACACGAATCTAATTAATAAATGAAAGGGGATATATTAACTATATATGCATCTACCAAATTTTAATGAAATTTGTCCAATGCTTCTGCAGATAATGAATCAAAAGTAAAAATTATCTTAATTTTGAACATAAATATATTAATGAACTTGAAAGTATTTTCACTTAAGAGAATAATATGAAACTTATGTAATCCTATGTACGATATGGTTTTATAAAGTTTTAAATATTGCAATGAAATTACTGAGGTACCAGGATAAATTGTTTATGAATATCCATTTACTCTTACGTACAAAATTCTCCAAATTACAACTATGAAAGTGAATTTGTTTGGTTTCAGGAACCGTACAAGTAACTTTCAGTATAGTAAGGTTTAAATTATTATTCCGAAGTATCACAAAGTCTTAGTTATTATTAAAATAATTGAGATGGATATTTAAAGTTTTTTTTACTATTGTTATTAATAAAACTTTTACTAGATGGTCATCATCCACAGTTACACAT
Organism: Nephila pilipes; assembly: GCA_019974015.1. NCBI lineage: Eukaryota > Metazoa > Arthropoda > Arachnida > Araneae > Nephilidae > Nephila > Nephila pilipes. The sequence goes on along the minus strand of BMAW01078267.1, from coordinate 64,503 downwards.
TCCTTCCAGCGTTTTCGAAACTTACGAAGACCATGATTGTAGATTACAACAGTTTGAAATATATTTTTTTTCTAAATTGATTGGTACTTTACTATGCGGCTTCCTGAAACCAAACAAATTGCACATCAGGATGATTCCTTGAGCACATTTTGTACTTAAGGCTAAATTAATCAGTAGAATACATTTTATTCAGATTTCTTGGCTATTTCTTTGGATGAGAATTAAAATTTTACGATACCCCCACGTACATGAGACCCATTTTATATAGCTTTCTTTAACATAATCAAGCTACTTAATGCACAAAATGAAGGGGTAAAAGAACATAAATTGCTAACGTAAAGTTTCGCATTATAAATATTGATAAAGATGGAAGATTTATGCTTTTTGAAAGCAAAAACATATGCGTTTCGAGCTCCAAATAGAAGAATTCTGAGACGCATCATTTGTAAATCACTCACAAACTGGAAAAGTTCCTTTATCACTGTTGCGTGTTTAATTAAGAGAGCGAATAATTTCAGATGCACCTCGCACTAAACTGGTTGCAATCACGCAAGTTTTTAGCTAACTAAATCGAAAGTAACATCAGGCTTCAAAATCAGAAAAATAAAACTTTTATACATACACAAAAATATAAATTGGAATTTTTTTTAAAAGTTTCCTGCATGTAATCAACAGGAATAGGTAAAAAAAAAAACTATTGTTATTTACCGTAACTGAACCAAACAATTTTTGTTCCTATATTTTACGACGCAGATTCTATAATTACTCGCGTCAGGAATGGGAAATGTTATGATAGGAATGACAAATGTAATTAATTTCTTTTAATTTAGATTACGCTCATCCGTGGCTATTCAACCATTCGACACCGAGCTTCTCAGTAGCAGGTAGATATATCTGTAGGTAGAGTATCAGATTTCTGTTGTTGCGATTGCCGTCCATATTATACGTCCAACATCACAAATGTGAATGGAGTAACTCACTGTAGTTTTGTCTATTGATCATTTTTTTTCTCTTTTCTTTAGAAGTATGAGTTCCATGATTGCGATAGCCACTTCACATCATAAAAATTCGTCGCCGTAACTTTTCCGGTACATGATACCGTTTTCTTTTGCTTTAGAATGATTCATCGGAAGTAAGCCATTGATTTTATTATTGCTTGGTTTTCAATGTATAATAATGAATCCATGTCCCATCGACGGTGACAAATCAACGGAAAGGGATAATTCGACGCAACAGCAATTAAAAAAAAATTTCGGTAACAAATAAATGTTAAATCAAACTTATTCATTAAATAAAATTTGATTTGAACCTATTTAATACATTGCAGCGCAGTCATCTATCCTTCTACACAAGTCCTCTTTGAACCATGTTTGTATATGTTTATTTTAGATTTATAAGCAAAACATTGTTGAAAAAACAGGCATGTATTCAGAAGAAATTAAGACATAATTACGAAACTGATTAAGTAGATAGTAGATTAAATAATGAAATGTAGACCACTAAAATAATGATTAGTAGATTATATAATGAAATGATGAAATGTAGATTA